>SKCR01050400.1:0-39240 GCA_019454045.1 Zanthoxylum bungeanum
CCCGTCGCCTGCCGGTAGCGTCCTAGCCCTCGGTGGAGCGAGGTGTTATATTTATTGTTAATTTTCAACTTTTAAATGAAAATTTTAGAATAAGGTAATATATTTTTTGTTTGTCAAATATAGATTTTTAATTTTTTAAAATACTTAAAAAAAAAAAACTGGAAATTTTATTAAGGTCCGGGGCCCATATATACCCCGATTCGGATGCCAAGACTGAATCAGAGTCCTGAACCCCGATTTGATTCGGATTTTTATATGTTTTGAAGGCTTGAACTTATCTGATTAAAACAAATCCCCATAAAACCCCAAATCCGTGGAGATTTTTACCATTTCTATCCAGGACCGCCTCTGTGTGGTGGTGGTGGGAAATTAATTATCTTTGGTGGCATATCATTGTAATGAGTAATGAGTAACCAATATTAGACAATTGAAATTCAACTACCTTATTAAAGATTAAGGAGATTTATTAGTTATCTTTCTTTCCTAGCTTGATCAATCTGGTGGGTATTGCACTAAGATCATGCACAACAATCAATCACCAACCGTCCATTTAAAAGCTGATCAAATTAAGTATTGATTGTGATGATTTGTAAAAAGATAATATGATAATTGATATAATTAAGATGGGAGTAAAGTCACATTATTTCTCTTTAAAAGATATTAAGTTGTACAGTTGAAATGCACGAGAATGAACAGATTTATTTATTAATGAAAAGAAAATCAAAATCAGATTAGGCAAATGGACAATGAAGCCTCAATTAATATTTTTAGGTAGCGAAGTGAGAAGAAGACCACGAATAAATTGATTGGGTTATTAATTAAAGTGCATGATTGTATGGGTATGTCAATAGTAAGATAGATAGTTAATCAAGGATACACACACCAAACACACACGCAAAAATGATTTAACAAGTATCTGGATATGTATCACAATTTTGTGATCCTATGTGACTGGTATTGAGATTATGGATTAATTGTAAGATTTTGGGATTAGCGCGGAAGTATCTATGTGATTGAAATTTAAAATTTTCTTTCACAACCATTTTAAGGATCGTGTCATTATTGATGTAAATCAATTATGTTAATAATGCTAGCAAATAATTTTATTTTCTAGAGTCTTTCTTGAATCTCCTTAATTTTTCCCTTGTAATAGTGCACTAAGGGGGGTGTATTCAATTGAGATTTTAAAAGACTTTTTTGGGTTAAATAAGTCTTGTGGTATTCAATTAAGATTTTTAAATAATCTAAAAAGTCTTGTGGTATTCCATTAAGACTATTATGATTTTTTAAAGAGTGCATCCAAATCTAGTGATATTCAATCAGGATTTTAAACAAGTAATAGAAAGTCTTATGGTATTGAAAAACATAATTATTTTGAAGGATTCTTTTATATGTGTGATTCTGTGGGACTTTTTAGTGAAAATTATAAATACCAAACTCTATAAAAAATCCCACCTTAACCCATGAGACTTTTTACATAAGATTTTTTTGAGTGTTAGAAAATAGAATATGAACATACATGTTAGTTAGAAAATAGAATATGAACATACATGTTAATTCTTCGTGAACAAATTACTTGCTTATTAGTAATTTCTTATTTTTTCTTTCAAATAAAACAATATGACTTTCTTTTAAATGCAACTGATAATGTCATTTCTCCAACTATTTTTCTTAATGAATTTCATTTTCGAGGAGGAAAATTCTATCACATTTAAAGATAATTTCCTAGATTTTCTTTGAGGCCAACATAACTTCTTCATTCGCATAGATAATAATGTACAAAATGAATTTAGCACAACAAGGATTTTTTTCCTCATTTTCTCGCTAATTTTTTACTTGTATTTTATTTTTTTAAAAAAATCCAAATTTAAGGAAAAAATTATTTATCAATTATTAAGATCATTGATGCCGAAATATTGTCATAGAAACTCATAAAATATTCCTAGGTCAGAGAAATGACATTCGGACATTTTGAACCAATTGACTTTCATTAACTTTTTTTATTTATGGTTACGTTCCATATAATATCGGTTATAAAAAAGGAAAAAAAATATAATGGTCCTTTCAAATCTTACAAATTCTTATGAAATAAGTCTTTTAAAATCTAATATGTAAAAAATCTTGATTAAAAGAAATCTAATAAAATCTTGTAAGTCATCACATTCTTTAAATGTCTATTACATTCTTTAAATGTCTTTTAAAATCTACATGACTTATTTATTCATAAATAGTCTTTTAAAATCTCAATTGAATACACCCCCCTAAGCGTCACTAAGTGTTGTACCTCAAGTTGACACACCAGAACTCTTTTATGAACAAATCGCTCCCGCTTTGAGAACAAAGAAAACAATTTTCTTTCTTGGATGGTTGAAGTTTAGATTAGATATTAATGCAATAATCTTTATTTGAATTAATCCTAGAACAACTTTGGAACAACCGAAAGAGAGAGAGAGTAAAAACTCGGCCAAGAGAAGCTTGTCTCCCTTGGCCGAATATGTCATGTATATACAAGGACAATTCAAGATCTCTCCAAATCAAATTAGGTCTCTTTAAGATTCTTTCAAAATTAAATTAGGAAATTTAACTAAATAAGAATTTCTTACTGCCCTATTTAATCTAAATAGAGACTTAACTGAATATGGTGCTAGTCCACTAAATTAAAGCCTGATAGATAAAATATTATTTTGTGCAAATAATTAATTAATTTAACTTACTTAATTTTAATTAATTATTACTCAAAATCATATTTAATTTATTAATATAAATATCAAATAATTATTCAAATAATTAAATCTAAATTTAGTTTTATATTTCGAATTTATTAATCTAATTGATATTTTTGAAATATCTCGAATCCTAATTTTATTAGGAAATATTATTTTAATTGAAAATCTAATTTTCATATTAATTGCCAAAATAATCATTTATTAACTTTTAATAAACATCCTTAGATTTGTAACATAGACGAGAACTGTATTTGTGCGACCGCCCTAGGTTCATTATCGAGTAACAATGAAATATTATTAATTTTTTAATATTTCATCTCTACGATATTCCACAGATCATGGGTAAACGCCTAACAACATGCCATGGCCCATATTCGATGAATGAAATGAGAAAACATATAAACATTTTAGAATACACTTCGAATATGTCATCTCTTTCCTTCTGATATTTATGTTCCTTATCGAGTTTAGGATCATGGTTAATTAGGTCAAATCCTTACTACTCGATATATTTCAAAACTCGTTCTCATAAATTTGATATCTCTAAGATATTGACTGCTTCGGCAAAGACTTGTATCCACAACTTTGAGTTTCCTTGGAACATCTCTAGCTTTTATTATCAATTCTTTCGAATCACTTCTTAAGCACACATGACTCCGTACGTTATTAGCTCAAGACCATCTAGCAATTATTCAAAGGACGTGGCTAGTCGAATGATGATATACCAGTTAACAATGAGTAATATCGTACAAGTCAACATGTGATCTCAGGTCAGAGGATATAATGATACTAATGTATTATTACGAAGATCAATGACCTTAGATAATATTACCATGTGATCTTAAGCTTCTGTATTCGTATTCGATATTTCATTCTACTAATGAAAACATATCATTATGATATAAGACTCGTCATCAATTCTATTAACATCATATGTTAATTTATGGGACACACAATAATACTAGTCGAGTGATATATTATTGTCATGTATAATAATCGTATTTTATAAAGAACTTAATTTGAGACTTATTCATGTAAATGTCGTTGACTCTCATAATCACAAACGTCTTTTGAATTAGCGATATTCATCTAACATAATATCTCGGGACATACACATAAAATAGAGATGTAATGATGTGTAGAAATCAAATGTCTTTTATTAATAAATAATAAATTGTATTACAAAATATTACACCTTAAATCATAATATCTACAACAGGTTTTAGGACATACACTCTAACAACTCCCACTTGTACTAAAGCTAGTTGTTATGATACCTAATGCCCATCTTCTCAAGATAATGTTCCATTTATTTTTGGTCCATTGGCTTTGTGAGTGGATCGGCTACATTATCAACTAAATGTATTTTCTGAACGATAATCTATCCATCTCTAACATATTCCCTGAGTATTTGATACTTTCGTTGAATGTGTTTGGACTTCTGGTGCGACCTAGGTTCATTGGCTTGTGATATAGCCTCATTGTGGTCGCGGTATAAAGGGAATGCACCCTCAATGGTTGGAACCACAAATTATTCTGTAATGAACATGTTTATCCAAATCACTTTTTTACTTTGTCTGAAGCCATTATGTATTCTTCCCCAGTATTGGAGTCCAAGTGGATTGTTTGGTGCTTTTCCAACTAACTGCTCATCCATTGCATAAGAAAATGAATCCAGAGGTCGACTTATAATCATAAGTGTATGTCTGAAAGTCTGAGTCTGTAAACCCTTATACTTTCAGTTCTGATCATCCGTAATTCAATATCATATCCTTAGTTCTTCTTAAGGTCTTGAGGATTGCCTTGACTGATATTCAATGATTTTCTCCAAGATCATATTGAAATATGCTTGTTACACTAACAACAAATGTGATATCCAGTTTGTATATAGCATGACATACATGAGACTACATATGACAGATGCATATGGTATTTGACTCATGCATGCTCTCTTTTGAGGTGTATTGAGACTCATCGATCTAGATAGATGAATTTCATGCCTACAAGGCAACAAGCCTATCTTATATTCCAACATGTTGAATCTCTTGAGCACCTTTTCTATATATAGACTTTGGGATTAATCAATAATTATTCTGGATCTATCTCTATAGAATTTTATGCCAAGAATATAGGTTGTTTCTCCCAAGTATTTCATTGAAAATATTTTGGATAACCAAACTTTGATTGATGTCATTATAACAACATCGTTTCCTTACAGTAATATGTCATCTACATTTAATATCAAGAATGTAATGGCGCTCCCACTGACCTTTTTGTAAACACGTGAATTAGCTATATTTTTATGAATCCAAAACTTTTGATTGCATCATCAAATCATAGATTCAACTTCTAGATGCTTGCATTCGACCATATATTGATCTTTGCAGCTTGCATATTTTATGACTATCTTCTGTAGATGTAAAACCTTCTAGTTGTTTCATATAAATCTCTTCCTCAAGAAATCTTATAAGTGAGGTTTATACCCACTTATTCTTGCATTCTTAGCGTACTATTTTGTTAGTTTTCGTATCATTTAATGTATTTTGTAGTTCTTTTATGTTTTATTTGTAGGAAGCATTGATACATGGATCTTGGGGTATTTGTACGTGTTTTGGGTCTATACAGACGCATCAAAAGCACGAGGAAAAAGCATGAACATTGAAAGCATACAACCAGTAAGACTGCCACGCATCGCGACGCGCCCTTGCTTGAGAAGCGCCTTCGAGTTTCTACATACAAAACACATCAAGTTTGGCACCGCAGCGCCTGCAGACCCCAAAAACACCAAATTTTAGGGTTTTAGATGCACAAGGACTCCATGGCTTTATTATAAATGCATAAGTTCATCCAATATCTAAGGAGGGAGGCTAATACACATCACAAAGTCACAAAACATATATTGTAGAGAGATCCAAAGAGGATGATTGAAGAGCGACAAGAAGAGACGAAGGCAGTGACGTCCGAATAGGAAGGGATTCAATTCGGGTTTTATCTTCTAGTTTCTTTCTTAGAACTCTAATGATTTCCATTAGATTCATGACATGTTCTTATTGTTTTTATCTTTAGTCATGAACTATCTCCTTAATTCTGGAGAATGATGTAACTGATGCTTGAACGTTTTTATTGTTTGTCAATATTATTATGAAGTTATATTTCAATTTATTTATATTCTCTTAAGTTTAATGCTTCTTATTTGCTGGCCACAAATAAATATGATGGATGTTTAGAATCTATCGCTCGGGAGAGAGTGATTTTGAATAGGATCTAGAGAATATAACCTAGGAATTTTATAGAGTTTGGGAGAATCTATAGTTCATTTGAAGTCGTTAACATAGAATCACAAAGCTTAATAAGTTGTTAATTACTAGATTTTTTATAGGGATATCAAAGTCTATAATTGATGATCTTTTCACTATTGCTCGGGAGAGGGAGTGAACACTTTAGGATTCTTGACTTATAAAAAATACTACTGAACAAAGATTAATTGGCATGACAAATACATAGGGGATAGCTAGGTGAAATCAGACTCTAGAATCTCTATCATATTTGTTCCTCCTATATGATTATTTTTCTTATATATTATTTATCTAATTAAATCCTTATTAATTATCTTCTAAATAAAGTTAGGATTATCTATGTAGTACTTAGTGTGAGTAAACACAATCCATGTAGGTTCGACACTCTTTCACTCATCTTTACTAAAACTTGACACAGTACTCTTGCGGTACGATATAAAATATCACAATAAGTTTTTGGCTCTACTGTCGGGGATTGTTTGTTCAATTCACATTAATACTATTACAAGTAATCTTACTATTAATTTAGATTTTATTTTTTTATTTTTAGGTTATTTTTATTTTATATTTATTTTTTGTTTAGTTTTTATTTGATTATTGATTTGTTCTTTCGGTGCTTCAATGAATGCGAAGATCCACAAGTCTCGACTCGCTCTTGTTTGATCCTGAAATAGAAAGAACAACGAAGAGACTAAGGAAAGAAAGGAAAATTGACAAGGAAGCAATGGCGATTGAAAACAGAGAGAACAACCCACGCCAGGTGGCAATCAGAGATCACTTCAAGCCAGTCATAGATGATACCTATTCTGGGATTGCCTATCAACCAATCAACGCCAACAATTTTAAGCTAAAACCTTCATTGATCAACATGGTACAAAGGAATCAGTTTGGAGATACAGCTGTAAAGGATCTCAACATGCACTTAAGGATAATCTTGGAGATCGCAGACACCGTAAAGATGAATGGCGTGACTAAAGAGGCTATCGGGCTATGTTGTTCTCATTCTCTTTAAGGGATAAAGCGTGACATTGGCTTCAATCAATACATATGGATAATATCATGACATGGCGGGATATGGCTACAAATTCCTTGAGAGGTTCTTTCCACCAGCCAAATTAGCTCAACTGAGAGTAGAAATTAGCATATTTAAGCAGCTGGAGACTGAGACTCTGTATGAAGCATGAGAGTGCTTTAAGTATTTACTCTGAAGATGCCAAATACATGATTATGCAGACTGGGTCCAGATTCAGTTGTTCTATAATAGGCTGAATGGTTCGAATATGACTGTGGTTGATTCATTAGCTGGGGGAGCTTTATTCAAGAAATTAGTTGAGGACGCCTACAATCTGTTAGAAGAAATGGCCATTACCCACTTTCAATGGCCAAGTGAACGCACTATGGTGACTAAGTTGGCTGGAATATATGAAGTGGATCCTCTTATGACACTTACAGCTCAGATTTCAATTTTATCGACTCAAGTAGCAACCCTAATAAATCCACGAGTACAACCATATATTGAATCAGTGGCGGCTGCAAATATATGGTTATTGGAAGGAAACCTGAGCTTTGAACAAGTCCAATATATGAACAATCAGAACTTCAACAGCTATAGAGGCATTCATGTGCCTAACCGTTATCATCCATACCTGTCATATGCTAATATAGAGAATGCCTTGCAACCTTCATCTGGTTTCAACTATTAAAGAGCTGAGCATAAATCTTCCTTAGAAAATTTCATGAGCATGTTTGTTACTAATACTGCAGTGAGGTTTGAGAAGAATGAGTCAAGGCTGAACAATATTAAGACACACATAGAAAATATCGGGACAACAATGAAGTCTTTAGAAACACAGATTGGGCAGATTGCGTCCTCCATGGCCAATCAACAATAAGGCGTATTTGGATAAACTGCCATAGCATGCTAAGCTATCTTTTTCAGGTCAAAACAGCCAGTGGATACCAAAGAATAAGCCACCATGACCATTTGGGTGGTTGTGTCTGGTGAAGATGTTAAACTTAGCGCTAGCGGGAAGGCAACCATTGCATTTGTTTTATTATTATTTTCTTTATTTTATGTTTTTATT
Source organism: Zanthoxylum bungeanum (assembly GCA_019454045.1). Taxonomy (NCBI): domain Eukaryota; kingdom Viridiplantae; phylum Streptophyta; class Magnoliopsida; order Sapindales; family Rutaceae; genus Zanthoxylum; species Zanthoxylum bungeanum. The sequence goes on from SKCR01050400.1 coordinate 8,107, forward strand.
GTGTGCTATTGTTTATTTATTAGTTTGCATGCTATTTATGCAGGTAGCACGAAATACACAAAGCCCGCGCAACCAAAATCTGACCAGTAGGAGCCTGATCAACTCCATGCACGGTAGTATTGTTCCTTAATTTTGTTTCTTTATGTTTATCTTACATTAAGGACAATGCAAGTTTTAAGTTTGGGGGTGTGTGCATGTAGTGATAGTTCCTGCTATATTTTTTAAAAAAAATTATTTTTATTTTTATTTTTAATTCTTGAAAGTAAAACATTAAGTCTAATGATGAATTTGTTTGTTTTAAATGAAATTTTAGAAAAGATAAGTCCCAATTGATTTTATCTGATGCCTTGAATAGATGATCTAGGTTAGACTCGTAAGCACTTAATAATAGGTTTTTAGCAATAAGAACCTAAGTAGTTGGCAAAGTTACTAGTTGAAGAAATTATTTGGCCGATGAATGACTGTTTGCTTAGATATCTATCTCAATATGCTAGTATTATGATGCATGGTATGATAAGAGAAAGAAACCATCTATAACCGATAAACGTGAAGCTACTAATGGGCGAGTGTTAGGACCACCATTAGTAGAAATGCTACCTTAAAAGGTAGGTGTGTTGAAAACAAAGATGAAAAATCATACCATATTGGGCAAAGAAAGGAAAATGCAAAATATTTATGAGATATCTAGTTTGGTTTGACCCATCAGATCTCAATTTTCAAGACGAAATCATTGAGTTGGCTTACTTCTGAGTCGAGCTGTGAATGAACATTTACACACACACATTATGAGTCTGGCTTAGATAGTTTATTCAAGAACTTGGATTTAAGTTGCGTTGATTACTTTAAAGGTTTTCTAATTTCATTGATAAACATTTTTTTAGGATAATAATATGCGTAAATATCAAGAATATTTTATTTGCTTTTTATTATTATTATAGTTTTGTATGGTTGTATGTTTGTGAATGATGTTTGTGGGTGTCGTCGTTGTAAGCCTTCACGAGAATACAACTCGTCCACTAGGACCACCTAGGGGTTTAAAGGCTTGTTGCATAGCTAAATGGAATCATAATCACTACGAAAGTGACCTAGTTAATTTTGTTAATTTTATTTCTTTAGTTTTTATTTTGTCTTTTGCTCGGGACTAGCAAAATCTTAATTTTGGGGGTGTTTGATAAGTTTAGTTTATACCCACGAATTCCTGCATTCTTAGCTTACTATTTTGTTAGTTTCGATATCTTTTAATGTATTTTGTAGTTCTTTTATGTTTTATTTGTAGGAAGTATTTGTACATGTTGTGGGACCATACAGACGCATCAGAAGCACGCAGAAAGAGCAAGAACACAGAAAGCATACAACCGACAAGACTACCACGCGTTGCGATGCGCCTTCACATTTCATTATACAAAACATAGCAAGTTTGGCGCCGCGGCGCCACTTACCAGTGCCGCGGCTCCCTGCAGACCCTAAAAACACCAAATTTTAGGGTTTTACATGCACAAGGACTCTAAGGCTTTATTATAAATACATAAGTTCATCCAAGACCTCAGGTGGGAGGCTAATACACATCACAAAGTCACAAAACACATATTTTAGAGAGATCCAAGGAGAAGGATTGAAGAACGACAATAGGAGATGAATGAGGTGACGTCCGAAGAGGAATGGATTCAATTCGGATTTTATCTTCTAGTATCTTTCTTAGAACTCTAATGATTTCCATTAGATTCATGACATGTTCTTATAATTTTTATCTTTAGTCATGAACTAACTCATTAACTCTGGAGAATGATGTAACTGATGCTTGAACCTTTGTATTGTTTGTCAATATTGTTATGAAGTTATATTTGAGTTTATTTATATTTTCTTGAGTTTAATGCTTCTTATTTGCTAGGCACAAATAAAGATGATGCATGTTTAGAATCTATCGCTCGGGAGAAAGGGATTTTGAATAGAATCTAGAGAATATAACCTATGAATTTTTTAGAGTTCGGGAGAATCTATAATTCCTTTGAAGTCGTTAACACAGAATCACAAAGCGTAATAAGTTGTTAATTACTAGATTTTTATAGGGATATCAAAGTCTATAATTGATGATATTTTCACTATTGCTCGGGAGAGGGAGTGAATACTTTAGGATTCTTGAATTATAAACAATACAGCTGAACAAAGATTAATTGGCATGAAAAATACATAGGGGATAGCTAGGTGAAATAAGACTCTAGAATCTTTATGTTATCAGTGTTGGACAATTAAGACCCATATCATCACTATTTGTAAAAGACATGGTGTTCTTTGTACAAATTAACTATGTGACAAAGGAAATTGCTCTTTTATCATTTTCTAATTGGATTACTTAGATATTTAAATGATAAAAGTCCATATGATTAGTACCGGATTAATAAGATATGAGACATTATTAATCCACGAAAGGTTTAATCATTAAATATCCCTAGTCGTAGTATTATTGAGACTGGACATCGATAATGCGGAATAGGCTAGTATTACACTTGTGCGCGTTATGGAAGCTTAACGACATAGTTATCATATATTTGAGTATTGGATACTCATGCAAGTGTAATATGAGGTTCTGTTACCTGATGGTACGGGAACAGCTTCGCTCTGGATCGACCCCTCTGAATTCCATTGGTAGTATGACTGTGTGTCTATGGGAATCCGAATAAGGGTAGGTGTATTTGCTCTTAACCTGAGACTTGCATCGCTAATACTTGCAACAATCAGTACGCTTTGGTTTTGGTCGTCCGGGGCTTTAACAGGTTCTGTGTATGCCTCTTCTGGGTATACTGAGAATCGTAGTGTATTGGGTGTGATGTCAAGATGGAAGATTCACTTCAGTCATATGGAGATGATGATCACGTAGGATACGGAACTAGTACTCTTAAGTACTACAGTCATGGGGATAATATGACTAGGTCATGGTATCCGATTATAGAGACTAGTTGCCAGTGATCCGATATATGCTTCGTACGGGGCAGATACAATTCCAGCCCTAGGCCTAGCATGTGACATACGATATTGGATCGTAATACGCAATACTTAGTATACTACGCTTGATAAAGATTATATATTCCTTTAAAGAATATTTCTGGAGAATTGGGTTGGCACGGTACTTTGCTAGAAGCCAACCGTGTCTTATAAATCGGTAAGAACGTGGTACCAGGTACGCACGTGTTCGGATAGTCCGATGACCGTATTTACTGCCAACATATCCAGTGATCTCTTGGGTCGCTTCCCGAAGATTCACCAATGATATTTGACTCGAACATTATTAATCTGGGATTAATTATGAGAGAGAAAATTAATTTGGAATTAATTACGGTAAGAATTAATCTAGGATTAATTAACAGAAAGAAAATTAATCCGGGATTAATTGCGTCGAGAATTTATTTGGGATTAAGTTCGTCGAAAGGAGAGAACGCGATTAATTTGGAATTAATCGGCAAAGTAAATTTAATAGTGAAATTGGATTTTTCTATTTAATTTATTCAATTGGGCTAAAATAATATATTAGATATATTAATTGAAATTAGATTTCAATGCAGAATTAAAATTGGATTTTAATTGGTGCGAATGAATTAATTTAGAATTAATTCGTGCGAATGAATTAATTTAGAATTAATTCGTGCGAATGAATTAATTTAGAATTAATTCGTAAGCGACTTCCGTAATAATTTTACGAGGAATTAATATTTAATTAAATTGGATTTAATTAAGTCACGGCGGAAAAAATTCTTTTAGTCGGATTAAACGAACCCAAGCCCGAAGTGTGTAGTCTCACCCAACTTGAATTTTGAATTTAAGTGTGGGACCCACCAACTTATATCACTAGTCATTTTAGTTGATGGAAGTGGTTGAGAGCTTTTGTGATAGCTTCTCCAACACACTTTGTTTTTTGTTTTGCTTTTGGAAAAGCATATACACATTTGACAAGTCAACTTGTGTAACACCTTTTTTTGTTTTAGAAACAAAAATAACAAAACACAACTTCTCTCCTTCATTCCTCTCCTTGGCTGATTCTTTGCTTCTCTTGGAGGGCAATTTTTCTTTCAAAAATTCAAGCTAGCTAGCACATTTAGAGTAAAATGAAGGTGATAGGGAAACTCACCTATGAGTTTGGAACAACATACAAAGCTTGGAGCTTCCACACATCCATGGAAAGTTTTGAATCTCATCTAATCAAAGTAAGTTTTTCCGCAACTCTCTTTGATTTATTCACACATAAATCATCTTAGAGATCATTGGCATGTTCTAGGAACACTAACAATGGTATCAGAGCGAGATCTAAGCTTGATTTGAACCTAGGGTTTATATACTTTAATTTCGGATTTTATGCTTGGAGTATGTATTTTCCTAAATTGGTTGTTTGGTTGTGGTTGTATGATGTTGAATTGGATTTGTGCATCATTGAATTTGAGATAAATTGATTAGATCAAAAATCCCTAATTTCTTATCATGGCCGAATATATACCCTAGGGTGTTCATGGTGATTTTTTGATTTTAGACTATTGGATGAGTTTAAAACATGAAATGGATATTAATTGTCGGTTTAATTGGATTGAAATCAGAATTGAATGTTATTTCATGATGATTTCCGTGAACCCTAAGCATGTTGTATAATTGATTTTGCTTCAATTTGTGTTGGACATGAATTGGAAATGTTGAGCATGATTAATTGGAATAATTAGTGTTTTGGAAACATTACATTAGTTGATTGATTATGTTAATTGCACTTTAATTAAATTAATATGTAATTTGGAATAATGTGTTAATTTAATTTGTTGTAATTGGGCTTAATGGGCTTGGTTGGGCCAAGTTTGGTTTAGGACAATTGGGTTGGATCCAATTAGGCCTAAAACCATTTCCATAAAGTCCAAATATGACAATTGGGCCTTTAAATAATTTAATTGGGCATAATGGGCCAAAATTGATTTTATGGCAAATGGTGATTCCTACTTGGGCCTTGGCACCTTGGATTAGATCCATATTGGCCAAAGCCCATGCCTTAAGAATTAATTAAAAGCCCATTGGACTTTAATTAAAAAGGTATTGGATACTAATTGGCCCTTTGAGACCCATTTAGATTAGATTTAGAATCTAAGTCTAAAAGGCACTAAAATAAGTGTAACTATATAATTTGGAATTAAATATGAATTAGTATTGAATACAATTTAAATTGGATTTAAAATTGTACTTCGATATAATTCAAAGAATACGTACTTTGAGTATTTATTCTTAAACGAGTTGGACTCGCGCAAATCAAATCGTTGTTTGAACATTGATGGTCATTAATTCAAAGATTAATCAATTGGATTAGATTAATTGAATAACATGCTTTGTGTGAATACTTGGATGTATATATATGAATAATAATTAATAATGAATACTTGGATGTATATATATGAATAATATATATCAGATGGATATTAGAAGGGTGAGGACAATTTTAGAAATTGTTATAATAAATTTAGAATTTATTAAATTGGACCTGCGTGTCCAGCCTATTACCTCTTTTCTCATTGTATTTCTCTTCTCACCAATTCCCCTCAATGAAAATGAGGTTTCTTTTAGTGTTATGTAATTGGGTAGAAGTTAGTGCTAGCGGTAGAGAGGAAAGAGAGAGATTTGTTCTAGGAACAAAGTTTGTTATATATCCATCTGCATATCATTATTAATTTTATCGCGCCTTATTATGCTTTTAGAATGCATGTTTAAGGGTGTATGATGAGACCTAATTAAAGATAATAAATTGGTTGCCAATTACGCGAAAAACCCTCATCAAATATTAAGCATTTTTCCTTCCATTGAGTGGTTCTCTCTCAAGATCCAAGATTGGCATTGGTTTGTTGGCCAAAGTCAAGATCAATGTCCATCGCGGATGTGTTTGAACCACGAAAGCTTTGTTTTATATCGCATGTCTTGGGCGGTTGTGACTTGTTGGCCAAAGTCAAGGTCACTTCTAGTTATCGACGTGGATTACAAAGCTTTCCCACTGTCAATGGGTCCCGCTTAACTGGAATCATTAAGTTTGTTGAGCCAAAGTCAAGGCTTAGTTGATTCAGAGGAAAAGGTTAGGAAATATATTGGATATATTTACATATATTGGATATATGTTTCGGACTTGGAGGTCCACCTACCGAATCTAGGAATTGGATGAGATCCAATTGATCTTAGAGATCTACCTAGTTAAGTATCATACAACTTGTTGGCTAAAGTCAAGGTTGTGTGTTATTTAACGGGATCCTAGCCCACTAGGAAACTAGATTTCCCGAGTACTCTACAGAGGGTTAGAGGCTCACCGAAAAATAGTGGGAGGCTAGTATTAAATTTACAATTTCGTTTAAATAGCTGCCAATACGCACTCTTTTATTTTATTTATCGTTGTTATAAATATATTAGTTGGACTAATATTTAATATTGCTTTCTTTGAACAGTTAGACTGTACAACACACTACTCTACTTGTAGTTGATTATATAGTTTGACTATAGTAATCATTACATTTTGAGTGTACCCAAAATCGTTGATTGGATAGTTGGACTATAGCAATCAAGATGGCTGGAAAGATTAAAGTTGCGGACATAATCATGGGCGATAATGTCTTTAACGGCTCTAATTTTCCAGATTTGGAAATGAATCTCAGGATAGTCTTGGAAGCCAAGAAGTTACTCTATGTAATAGAGAAATATCTCGGGCCTGAGCCTGAAGTTGAGCAAATAGTAAAGCATGAGCTTTGGGAGACTCATCGTGATGATAACTTTAGTGCTCAATCCATCATGCTTGCTGCAATGAATCCTCAAATTCGTCGTCACAATAAAGGATTGGATCCTTATAGTATGATGTTGAAATTGAAGGATCTTCACAGATCTAATCTTAAATCTTAGAAGTATGGATTGCAAAAGAAGCTCTTTCGCTCGCGTATGTTAGAGGGTACATCTGTCAAGCACTGGGTGTCGCAGATGATTGCTGACATCGAACAGCTAGGTTACCTGGGGCGGGTTCATCATGAACCAAGAGAAAAACTCTTAGAGAGTTAATAGCTATGCTCAAGGAGGAAGAGCCAGAGCTTCCAAAAGGGCAAGAAATACAAGGGGCATCTTATTTCAACATCCCAGAAGGCCAAGGCTTGGCCGAAGGCTTCTGGGGGTATGAAGAAAATGGGCAAAGGCAAAATCATCACAGTCTTCTGGGAAGACAAATGACATGTCCCAAGATGTCTACCTAAACTGTGGGAAACGGGGTCACTGGAAGCGTGACTACCATATGGACAAGGCAGACATGAAGGAAGTGAAGGCGGGCAAGGCTCCAACTTCAGGTATGTTGTTATTGTAATAAACATGTCCACTTCTTGTTTTAAAATTGGATTTTTGATACTGGATGTGGTGTATATATGTACTGATGTGCGGGATCTGCTGGTTAGCAGGAGACTGGCTTCAGATGAGATCGACATGCGAGTCAGAAACGGGATGAGAGTTGCTGTTTTGGCTGTGGGAACCTAAGTTTTGGAACTTCCCTTTGAGCATGTACTTAAATTAGGAAACTGTTATAATGTATTTAATTTAACTAGAAACATTATCTCTATATCTAGTTTAACCCGTTGTGGGAATACATTTATGTTCTAGAACACTGGTGTTTTGTTTATAAAGATGATATTGAGATATACACATTAGATGTGAATAACAGTATTTATATTTTGAATATAAATGAATCTCAAACATATAATATGACAAACAAAAAGGGCTCAAATTGAATAAATCAGATGAGACTTATTTGTGGCATAGTTGTCTGAGACACATTAACAAGACTCGTATATCCGTACTTTCTAAGAGTGGATACTTGGACGGATTTGATCCTAATTCAAATGATGTCTGCGAATCTTATTTATTAGGCAAAGAGCCTAAAATGCCTTTTAGTGGTAAAAGGTGTACGTGCCACCGAGCTGTTAGCCCTCGTTCATGGTGACGTATACAGGCCCATATCTAGCTAGGCTAGGGGTGGATTTGAATACTTCGTAACCTTTACGAATGTTGCATCGTGTTATGGTTATGTGTATCTTATGAAACACAAATCGTAAACTTTTGATAAATTCAAAGAGTTTCAACACGAAGTAGAGAAACAGACGGGCAAAAGTATTAAGATATTACGGTTGGACCGTAGTGGAAAATACTTGAGCAATAAGTTTCTCGATTACTTGAAAGAGTATGGTATTCTTTCACAGTGAACTCCTCCCGGAACACCTCAATTGAATGGTGTGTCTGTACGGAGAAATCGAACTTTGTTGGACATGGTAAGGTTAATGATGAGTCGCACTAAGCTACCAATTTCCTTCACATGATACGCATTGAACAATGCAATACTTATTTTGTATAAGGTTCCGTTAAAATCTGTTGGACAGACTCCATATGAAATATGGACATGAAAGAAATTGGGTTTCTCATTCCTGAAGATTTGGGAATGCTGGGCATATGTTTGGATGATACCAAACTACAACCCAAATTGGATAAGTGCCCATTTGTAATTATCCTAAGGAAACCAATTCCACAACTCACAAGAGAACAAAGATATTTGTTGCTCTCCATGCGGTTTTCATAAAAGGAATTCTTATATGCAGTGGTAAGTGGGAGGAAAGTAGAACTCAATGAAAATCGGAGTAATATTGTTCCTGGCACTGATCCCTTAACGGAACACGAACAGTTCATCAAGGATGAATCTGTACCACAATCTTCTAATACACAAGAACTGCGTAGGTCGGAGTGAGTCAGAAAAAAACCTAAGAGGTATGGGTTTCTGATCTCACTGTTGGACAATTATGACCCATAACATCACTATTTGTACAAAACATGGTGTTGTTGTATAAATTAACTATGTGACAAAGAAAATTGCTCTTTTATCATTTGTAATTAGATTACCGGGATATATAAATGATAAGAGTCCATATGATTGGTACCAGATTAATAAGATATGAGACAATATTAATCCACTAAGGTTTAATCATTAAATATCCATAGTCGTAGTATTATCGAGACTGGACATCGATAATGCGGAATAGGCTAGTATCGCACTTGTGCGCGTTATGGAAGCGTAACTGCATAGTTCTCATATATTTAAGTATTGGATACTTATGCAAGTGTGATATGAGGTTCTGTTTACCGATGGTACGGAAACAACTTCGCTCTGGATAGACCCCTCGGAATCCCATTGGTAGTATGACTATGTGTCTATGGGAATCCGAATCAGGGTAGGTGTATTTGGTCTTAACCTGAGACTTGCATCGCTAATACTTACGACAATCAGTATACTTTGGTTTTGGTCATCCAGGGTTTTAACAGGTTCTGTGTACACCTCTTCTGGGTATATTGAGAATCGTAGTGTATTGGGTGTGATGTCAAGTTGGAAGTATCACTTCAGTCATATGGAGATGATGATCACACAGGGATACAGAATTGGTACTTTCTAATTTTCTGCAGCTATCGGGATAATATGACAAGGTCATGATTATCTGATTAAAGAGACTAGTTGCTAGTGATCTGATATATGTTTCGTACGGGGCAGACACACTTTGTTTTTTAATTAAAACATATACAACCTTTTAAAGTCAACTAGAATATATGATTTTAGAAATCAAAATGGACATTATTCCATTTCTCTCTCAATTGCCGAACACATTGCTTCTCTTGGAGAGCAATTTTTCTTTCAATTTGTTTCAAGATAACACTTAAAGGAGTGAATCAAGGTGATAGGGAAACTCACCCAAGTGTTGGAAACACTCAAGAAAGCTTGGAGCTTCTACCGAAATGCATAAAAAGTTTTGAAACTCATCCGATCAATGTGAGTATTTCCGCAACTCTTTTGATTTTATTCACACACAAATCACTCTTAGAAGACCTTGGCATGTTCTAGGAACACTAACAATGGTATAAGAGCCACCTAAGTTTGATTTGGAATTCTAGGGTTCATGGACTTTAATTTGGGAATTTATGCTTGGAGTAAGTATTTTCTTAAATTGATGGTTTGGTTATGTTTATATGATGTTGAATTGGATTTTTGCGTTGTTGGATTTGTGAAATATTGATTAAATCAAAAATCCTCAAATCATAAGAATGGCCGAAAATTACCCCTAGGTTGCTCATGGTGTTTTTTGAAAAATTAGCAATTGGATATGTTAATTGGCATGAAATGTATGATAGATGTTGGTTTAATTGGATTGAAATCAAATTGTGTGATAATTCCTTGCCAAAACCGTGAATACGAAGCATGTTTTAGAATTGATTGTGCTTTAATTTGTGTTGGACATGAATTAGATGTTAAGCATGATTAATTGAATAAGTAATGTTTTGGAAGCATTAGATTAATTAATTAATTATGGTAATTACACTTGAATTGGATTAATTTGTAATTTGGAATAATAAGTTAATTTAATTTATTGTATTCGGGCTTGATGGGCTTGGTTGGGTCAAGTTTGGTTTAGGATAATGGGTTGGATCCAATTGGGCCTAAAACCATTTCCATAAAGTCCAAATATGATAATTGGACCTTTAAAATTTTAATTGGGTCTAATGGGCCTAAATTGATTTTTGGCATAGGGTGATTCCTAATTGGGCCATGGCATCTTGGATTTGACCCATAATTGCCAAAGCCCATGCCTAAAGAATTAATTAAAAGCCCATTGGACTTTAATTGAATAGTAGTGGATACTAATTGGGCCTTTGAGACCCATAAAGATTGGATTTGGAATCTAAGTCTAAAAGGCACAATTAAAAGTGTAATTATTTAATTTGGAATTAAATATGAGTTAGTATTTAAAACAAATTAAATTAGATTTAAAATTGTAGTTCGATATAATTTAAGAATACGTACTTTGAGTATTTATTCTTAAACGAGTTGGACTCGCGCAAATCAAATCGTTGTTTGAACATTGGATAGTCATTAATCAAAGATTAATTAATTGGATTAGATTGATTGATAACATGCTTTGTGTGAATACTTGGATGTATATGTATGAATAATGTATATCGGATGGATATTAGAAGGGTGAGGGGGTAATTTTGGAAATTATTGTAATAAATTTAGAATTTATTTAAATTGGACTTGCTTGTCCAGCCTATTATCTCCTTATCTCATTGTATTTCTCTTCTCACCAATTCCCCTCAATGTAAATGAGGTTCTTTAGAAGTATTATGTGATTGGGTAGAAGTAGGAATAATGCTAACAGGAGAGAAGAAAGGGAGAGATTTGTTCTAGGAACAATTTGTTGTATATTCATCCGCATATCATTATTAATTTTATCGCGCCTTATTATGCTTTTAGAATGCATGCTTAAGGGTGTATGATGAGACCTAATTAAAGATAATAAATTGGTTGCCAAATCGTGAGAAAAATCCTCATTTCATATTAAACGTTTTTTCTTTCATTGAGTGATTCTCTCTCAAGATCCAAGATTGCCATTGGTTTGTTGGCCAAAGTCAAGACATTTGTCCATCGCGGATGTGTTTGAATCATGAAGGCTTTGTTCCATATCGTACGCCTTGGGCAAGTTGTGATTTATTGGCCAAAGTCAAGGTCACTTCTTGTTCATCGGCCTCGATTACGAAGTTTTCCCAATGTCAATGGGTCACGCTTAACTGGTTTCTTTAAGCTTGTTGAGCCAAATCCAAGGCTTAGTTGATACAGAGGAAAAGATTAGGCAATAGATTGGATATATTGGCATATATTATATATATGTTTCGGACTTGGACGTCCACCTACTGGATCTAGGAATTGGATGGGATCCAATTGATAATAGAGATCTACCTAGTTAAGTTTCATATAACTTGTTGGCAAAAGTCAAGGTTGTGTGTTATTTAACGGGATCCTAGCCCACTAAAAAACTAGGTTCCCGAGTACTCCACAGAGGGTTAGAGGCTCACCGAAAAATAATGGGAGGCAAGTATTAAATTTGCAATTTCGTTTAAATATTTGCCAATACGCGCTCATTTCATTTTTGTCATTAATTATTTAAATATAAATATATTAGTTGGACTAATATTCAATTGTTATTTTAATTGAACAGTTGGACTGTATTCAAACTACTTCATTTGTAGTTGGTCATATAATTGGATTATAGTAATCAATACATTTAAATGTAACCAATCAATAATTGTTGATAGTTAGACTAAAGAAATCATTATATTCGATTATACCCGAAATCATTGATTGGATAGTTGGACTATTGGAATCAAGATAACTGTAAAGATTAGCGTCAAAGTACATAATCCTAGGTGAAAATGTCTTTAACGGCACAATTTTCAGATTGGGAAACGAATCTCAGGATAGTCCTGGGAGTTGAGAAGTTACTCTATTTGATAAAGCGACCTCTCGGGCCTAAGCCCGGTGTTGAGCAAATAGTAGAGCATGAGCTTTGGAAGACTTATCGTGATGATAACTTTAGTGCTCAATCTGTTATGCTTGCCGTAATGACTCCTTAATTTCGTCGTCAAAATTAAGGATTAGATCCTTAAACCATGATGTTGAAATTGAAGGATCTTTATAGATTTATTCTTAGATCTTAGAAGTACTAATTGCATAACAAAACTATTGGAGAATTAATTGCTATGCTCAAGGAGACACATCCAGAGCTTACAAAAGGGCAAGAAGCGCAAGGTGGATCTTACTTCAAGATCCCAGAAGGTCAAGGCTTGGCCGAAGGCTTATAGGGATGTGAAGTAAAGGGGCAAAGGAAAAATCGTCACAGTCTTTTGGGAAGACAAAAGACATATCCTAAGATGTCTGCCTAAACTGTGGCAAACGGGGTCACTAGAAGCGTGACTGCCGTATGGACAAGGCAGACATAAAGGAAATGAAGGCGGGCAAGGCTCCGACTTCAGGAATGTTTGTTATAAACATGTCCACTACTAGTTTTAAAATTACATTTTTGATACTGGATGTGGAACATACATATATACTGATGTGCAGCATCCGCTGATTAGCAGGATACTGGCTTCAGATGAGATCGACCTGCGAATCAGAAACATGACGAAAGTCATTGTTTTGGCCGTAGAAACCTAAGTTTTAGAACTGCCCTTTGGGCATGTACTTAAATTAGGAGACTGTTATAATGTATCTAGTTTGACTATGAACATTATCTCTATATCTAGTTTAACCCGTTGCGGGTATACATTTATTTCCAGAACACTAGATGTTTTGTTTATAAAGATGATATTGAGATATACACATTAGATGTGAATAACAGTATTTATATTTTGAATATAAATGAATCTCAAACATATAACATGACAAACAAAAGGCTCAAACTGAGTAAATCATATGAGACTTAATTGTGGCATTGCTGTCTGAGACACATTAACAAGATTCGTATATCCAAACTTTCGAAGAGTGGATACTAGGACGGATTTGATTCTAATTCAAATGATGTCTATGAATCTAGTTTATTAGGCAAAGTGCCTAAAACACCTTTTATTTAGTAAAAGTGCAAGTGCCACCGATCTGTTAGCCCTCATTCATAGTGACGTAAGTGGGCCCATGTCTAGCTAGGCTAGAGGTGGATATGAATACTTCGTAACCTTTACGGATGTGGCATCGCGTTACGGTTATGTGTATCTTATGAAACACAAGTCAGAAACTTTTGATAAATTCAAATAGTTTCGACATGAAGTTGAAAAACAGATCAGCAAAAGTATTAAAACATCACGGTTGGACCGTGGCGAAAATACTTAAGCAATAAGTTTCTCGATTACTTGAAAGAGTATGATATTCTTTCATAGTGGACTCCTCCCGGAACACCTCAATTGGACGGTGTGTCCGAACGGAGAGAAACCAAACTTTGTTGGACATCGTAAGGTTTACGATGAGTCACTCTGAGCTACCAATTTCCTTCTAGGGATATGCATTAAACAATGCAATACTTATTTTGAATAAGATTCCTTGAAAATGTGTTAGACAGACTTCATGTTAGATATGAACAGGAAAGAAACAAGGTTTCTCATTCCTGAAGATTTGGGAATGCTGGGCATATGTTTGGATGGTGCCAAACTAGAACCCAAACTGGATAAGTGCCTATTTGTAATTGGTTATCCTATGGAAACCAAAGTATAGTACTTATAAAACTCACAAGAGAACAATATAATTGTTGCTCTCCATGCGGTTTTCCTAAGAGGAATTCCAATATGCAGTGGTAAGTGGGAAGAAAGTAAAACTCTATAAAAATCGGAGTAATACTATTCCAGGCACCGAGTCTTCACGGAACACAAACAGTTCATCATGGATGAAACTCTACCAATAATCTTCGAATACACAAGAACCGCGTAGGTCAGAGAGAGTCAGAAAACAACCTGGGAGGTATGGGTTTCTGATCTCACTTCATATAGATGTTAATCTTATTGAAGATAACAAATCGACTACGTATGAGGAAGTGATACAAGGTATCGACTCCTTTTATGGCAAAGTGCCATGAAGTCCGAAATGGATTCCATGTATACCAACTAAGTTTGGATACTGGTTGATGTACCAGAAGGCATCATGCCTATTGGTACTATATAGGTCTTTATAGTGAAGACAAACTTGGATGGCAACATACAAACGTACAAAGCTAGGCTTGTAGTGAAATAGTATCGTCATCAACATAGTGTTGATTACGACAAAACCTTTTACCCGCTGCCATGATTAAATCCATTTGGATAATGCTTGTTAATACTGCATATTTTATTTATGAAATATGGCACATGGTACGTCAAAATTGCTTTCCTTAAATGGAAACCTTTTGGAGGATGTTTACAACATCCTGACGGTTTTGTAGTGCCAAAACATGCAAACAAGGTTTGCAAGTTAAATCGATCCATTTATGGATTGAAGCAAGCATTGCGTTCTTGGAACCAAAGTTTTGATGTAATCATAATGGTATATGATTTAATTCAAAACGAAGATGATTCTTGTGTATATAAGAAGGTTAGTGGGAGCGCACTGACAAAGATTGTCCTATACATTGATGATGTATTGCTTCTAAGCAATAACATTCCCATAATATAATCGGTGAAAGCTTGGCTTTCATTAAAATTCTCAATGGAATACTTGGGAGAGGCAACATTTATTCTAGAAATAAAGATCTACTGGGATAGATCTAAAGTTGTTGGCACTCTCCGAGAACTCGTACATTGAAAGATATGTATGTGACCTAGTGTCTCATATACTTTGAGCATATGGAGTCACAATGAGGCCAATCTAGGTGATGGTCACTGGATTGATGTTAAGAAAATCCTTAAGTATCTTAGACGAACTAAGGATGTTTTCTTAAGCTATGGAGGAGGAGAACTTGAAGTGACTAGGTTCACAGCTGCAAGTTTCCAAACCGACAAAGATGATTTTAAGTCACAATAAGGGTACATATTTAGTTTGAATAACGGAACAGTGAGCTGGAAATCTTCCAACCAAGATACTGTTGCCGAACAAATAACAAAAACGGAACATTGATGCAGCTGAGGCAGCAAAAGAAGCATTTTGGATATATATAATCCTAATTGGATTAGGTATAGTTCTGTTGGCAGCTGAGCTGGGCTACAGCACTGGCTAAGGAACCGCGGTCTCATCAACGATCCAAGTATTTACTTCAACTGTTTCATCTGATTCGTTAGATCATACATCGTGGCGATGTGATGATTGAATAAATCGCATCAGATGATAACATTGCAAATCCAGTGACGAAAGTTGTTTCTCAGCAGAAGTTTGAGCGACCCGTACATAGTTCAGGTGTAAGACACTTGAGTGATTGGCTATAGGCCAAGTGGGAGATTGTTGGACAATTATGACCAATAGCATCACTATTTGTATAGAACATGGTGTTGTTGTACAAATTAACTATGCGACAAAGGAAATTGCTCTTTTATCATTTGTAATTAGATTATCGGGACATATAAATGATAAGAGTCCATATGATTAGTACCAGATTAATAAGATATGAGACAATATTAATCCACTAAGGTTTAATCATTAAATATCCCTAGTCGTAGTATTATCGAGAATGGACATTGATAATGCGGAATAAGCTAGTATCGCACTTGTGAGCGTTATGGAAGCGTAACGGCATAGTTCTTATATACTTATGCAACTAGTCTCTTTGATTACGAAAATCAGTATAATTTGGTTTTTGTCGTCCGAGGCTTTAACAGGTTCTGTGTACGCCTCTTCTGGGTATACTGAGAATCGTAGTGTATTGGGTGTGATGTCAAGATGGAAGTATCACTTCAGTCATATGGAGATGATGATCACGCAGGGATACAGAACTGGTACTCTCTAATTTGCTGCAGCTATAGGGATAATATGACAAAGTCATGATTATCCAATTAAAGAGACTAGTTGCTAGTGATCCGATATATGCTTCGTACGGGGCAGACACAATTCCAGGCCCAGGCCTTGCATGTGACATCCGATACTGGATTGTAATACGCAGTACTATGTATACTACGCCTGACAAAGATTACATATTCCTTTAAAGAATATTTCTGGAGAAGTGGGTAGGCACAGTGCTTTGCTAGAAGCCAACCATGTCTTGTAAATTGGTAAGAATGTGGTACCGGGTACGCACATATTTAGATAGTCTGATTACCTGACCGGCGTAAACACACGCGTATAACGCAAGCGCACGTATCGTTCAAGTAGTATAAAAAGTATCGATCCCACGAGGACTTAATACCTAATCTATTAATTTTATGAGGTCAAATGATTACTATTATTTAAATGGTTGATTAATTGATTTGAAATGGTGAAGATTTTAAATTTAAAAACAAGTAAATAAAATTGTTCGAAAGTAGGTTTAAGAAAATTCAATATTAAAAACTATCTAGGGTTGTGATTTCTTCCAATATCATTTTAAAGATGAAGTGGTTATTTCATGTTTGTGTAATAAATCGGTTTACTAACTTGGAATACTAAATTATGCGAAAGCCTCTGTCAAAGGTCAGACGTAAATACCCAGCTTAACCCAATTGAACCATATGTCTATGTCAACCAAATTATCTGGATTCATTAAGTTTAAGTTCCAATTATGGCTACCCCCGCCCGACAGGTATATGTCTATCATGTAAGGAAATCTCTTAAAGGGTTATCTATCCTCAAGGAAGATCGTGGGCTATTAAGTCTAAGGCTGAAACCTAAAATTCATTTGTCAAGTTTATTTTAGATTTACCACATCAATCTTATTGGTGATCAGACAACAAGAAGCATTAAGCTTAAGACTTAATAAGTAAACCTTTAAATTACCCAAATATAAAATAATCCCTTATAAGCCGGTGATATTAGAATTCATCACAACCCCAAGTAACTAACTTAGTTACGACACATAACTAGGGCTAGTAAAAACTTAAATAAAATAAAAGACATAAAGTAAAATTCTGAAAAGTAAATTGCTGAAAAGTAAATGACGGAAAGTAAATGCTGAAATTAAATACTGAAAATTAATGCTGAAAAGTAAATGCTGAAAGTAAATTATTGAAAAGTAAATGCTGAAAGTAAATTGCTGAAAAGTAAATTGCTGAAAAGTAAATGCTGAAAGTAAATTGTTGAAAGTAAATTCCTGAAAAGTAAATGCTAAAAGTAAATTGCTGAAAAGTAAATATAGTAAATGTACAATAAAAGAAAATGCTGAGGTAAAAGGATCCACTTTTATTACTTCTATTTTAGATATCTCTCTTAATATAATATATTAAATTTACATGATAATTACCAACCAGCCATATAGGCGGTATCCAGATTAAGTCAAATTAATAATTAATTACCAACCGACCAATCAGCCGGTATCCAGTTTAGTCAGGTTAAAACCAATTTAAATAATTACCAACTGACCAATATGGCGGTATCTCGTTAAGTTAGGTTTTAACTAGTTTATATATTATAATTAAGGGAGATTAATCTAAATATTAGTAATAAAAGTTTTACCTTTTACCCCAACAAAGGGGAGTTACCTCCTCAATACTGAAAAGTAAAAACTGAAAATTAAAGAAAGTGAAGTATTGTGCGTAAAAGTAAATTGTGGAAAGTAAAAACTGAAAAGTAAAGAAAATAAAGTGCGAAAGCGGAAATTAATTACTGAAAGCTGTAAATAAACAAACAGGATACAATCTTCTTAGTATTCTTAAGGAATTCCTTAGAAGAAAGTATGAATTTACAAATGAAATGACTTGGTATTTATAGGCAAAATTTTGCCTATATCAAATCATCCACCAAATCCATTATTAATTGCTCCACTAATTGCTCCACCAAATACATTATTAATTGCTCCACTAATTGCTTATCATGTTTGGTGGTGATTTGATAATTTTTATTCTTTATTTATTAATTTATTTTTTGTTTTGAAAATGATTGAAAATGACTTTAATAATTACACACAACACACTTCTGGATGGTTCATCAATTTCGGGCATGAAATCTTCAGAATTCGAAATTATTTTGTCTTTCCAAGTTGTAGAGCTTTGAGTCTTCTTTAATCTGAAACTTGAATCAGCTCAATACGATATCGGAGTAAAACGTTATGTCCAAAATACGACAGATGCGCAAAATTGGAATTTCTAAAACTGCACTCCGTTGAAACGCCCTTTCAAGTTTCCAATCTCCAAAATTAATATGTCAAGTCCAATTTTTACCCTTATTTGACCCACATTTCGTCCTTAATGGTTTCATTGGGTCCCAATATTATTTTATCTGTAAAAAAAACTAAAACACATCAAAACGTTGATCAAACCTGAGAAACTAAACAAAATATTAAGTAAAAGGGGCGGTAAATATTGATATATTTTCCGCTCATCACACCCCCAAACCTAACATTTTGGTAGTCCTCGAGCAAAACAAAAAAATAAAATACAAGAAACAATTAAAATTAAACTAAGTCACTTTCGTAGGGATCACGGTTGCATTTAGCATATGCAACAAGCCTTTAAACCCCTAAGTGTCCATTGTGGACGAGTTGTAGTCTCGTGAGGGTTTACAGCAATGATACCCACAAACATTTTACAAAAGTAAAAATGTAGTGAAACTAATGCACACAAAAGCAAAAAGACAAGCGAAAAGAGAATAAAGAAGTTAGTGACTAATCAGGTGAAACTTCTACTCCAAGTTACTAGTTGTTTTCTTTCCTTCTAAATTACCGAATAAGTAAATTCTCCTATTATATTTACCATTCTCCATATACACAGCCGACAAAATATTAAACAACTCATTTTGCCCACAATAGTCACAAGTGCCAGTTGATAGAGGAGTAATATTTTTGTCCTAAAGTTTTATCAGATTTCACACCTTTTGTAGCAATGGAATAATTTTTCTGATTTTTCTGATTTTTTTCTTTGATTTTTGATTTTTTTTTCTTATATACAATATCTTCCATCTATGTAGCGAGTGTTGGGTCGGTGGCTCCCAAACCAGTTGGCTTTAGGGCACCAGGTGTTAAGACACCCCTACGGACTTAATTACTCAGACTTCGGATATATATATTTTTGCAGCATCTTTGATCCATGTAGCGAGCTTTGGGCCAGTGACTCCCAAACCAGTTGGCTTTAGGGCACTAGGTGTTAAAACACCCTTACAGACTTAATAACTCGGATCTCAGATGTTTTTTTTTTTACTCCATCACTTTTTGAGATGTTTCCTCCAATTAAACTAGAGCACTGAATATTACAAACTTTTCAATTTTAGCTCATGTCTGTATGTTACAATGCATGTTGATAATATCTGCTAACTGAGCATATGAAGATCAATTTTAGTCAGTTTTTTGGAGAATTTACAAATTAAATAATTTAAAATGAAATAAACAAAAACTAACTTGTTTCAAAAATGGTTTGAGATACGTCTTAGAAGTGAAAATTCCTTACACAACTATCTCTTACCAATTTCACCTTTTTAGTCAAACTAAAAACACAAAAACACAAAATATTTTTGTAATTTTTTAAAAAATTTCAATTTTTTTTTGTATTTTTCGAAAAATTTAGGACTAAAAATAAAAAACAACACACAAACTAAAAAAAAGGTACCGATCAACTAATTCCCTCCCCCAAACCTAAATGAGACATTGTCCCCAATGTCTTAAACAGTAGAAGAAGAGTTTAGAACATAATACTTGGATAACTGAAATTCTACAGTGAATTAAAGGTTAAGATCCAGATTAATCCGACGCCTCTTACCACGATCGTCCTCGGACCAATTTATCTTTGAAAGGATAGGGTCAATTTGTGGTTCATAGGCTAAGATTTGGTCAATTAGATCCGGAGCAGTTCTGGCTGTAAAGAGGAGTTCTTTTAAAGGTTTTGACACGAACCCATTTCTCCGGGCATCATCAAGAAACACACAAAGAAAATCATAAAATCCATCAACGTTGTACAGTCCAAGCGGTTTCTGGTGTATGTTTAGGTTCACCCAAGATAGCACTATAAAAATTTCCTCCAATGTGCCCAAGTCACCTGGCAAAGCAATAAAAGCATCAGCACGGTTAATCATTTCTACTAATCGTTCAGACATACCTGGCACGATTAGTTCCTCTCCGTTTGATGGTCCAATAAGATTTGCCTCTGCCAAAGTTTTGGGATGATTCCCAAAACGTGACTGCTTCCTTCCTGTACGGCCTTTGAAACGATCCCCATTAGTCCAAGATTGCCTCCGCCATATACTAAGTGCATATTCCTTGCAGCTAAGACTCGACCCAATTCATGTGCTGCCTCTACGTATTGTGGCTTAGTACCAACACTAGTACCGCAAAAACACACAGCTGTTTTCAACTCGTCTTGTTGAAGTGGCTTCCATTTTTCTGTATTTCTTTCTCAATTCTTGATGTCTTCAAAAGTGCAATGATGAGTTGAATTTATAACACCTGAAAAGGGTGAGTAAAATAATAGCACTAGTACCTGCCAAATGAAAATTATTAGTTAATAGTAAAATAAATCGTGATAGTCAAAAAGGTCTGGATCCTGTCGGAGAAAATAAAAG
This sequence comes from Zanthoxylum bungeanum, assembly GCA_019454045.1. Classification (NCBI taxonomy): domain Eukaryota; kingdom Viridiplantae; phylum Streptophyta; class Magnoliopsida; order Sapindales; family Rutaceae; genus Zanthoxylum; species Zanthoxylum bungeanum. The sequence goes on from SKCR01050400.1 coordinate 29,072, forward strand.
AAAACAACAAAAACAAATTACAATTATTAGGAAAAGACAAAGAGATATAATATTTACAAGAAAAGTAGCGGCTTGATTGATGTCTATGCGTCAGGGACAAGCTTCCCATCCAATTTTCTTATAAATTGGCAAACAGGGTCTTTTGAGTCAGATTCCCGAGACTTAACTGTTGTCTTTATTTTTGAAATTGTGTATGTAATTCTCGAATGGCTATATGAACATATCCACTGGGATGCGTCTCAAGAGTCGAAGATATATTATCTACAGACTGCTTACTCAAGTCATCCCTAATGAATTTAATTTTATCTTCGCGATTATCAGACACCATTCCTAAATAACGACAACGAGTATTGCAATTCCAGCGTGCACATTTGTAACAAACACCCATTGCTTAACTCTACATTTCTTTGCATAGGTGCTTCTTCAGCAGTTGTTTTGGCTCCAACATCTTTGTTGATTTCAGTAAAGCTTTTTAACATGATGGCATGACACTGCTCATTTCCCATGTTCCTTGGATTTGGCTCAGTATTGCTGGGAAGGTTTCCTGGCGGTCTGTAACTTTGAGCATTGGCCAGTTGTCCAATTTGATTCTCCAGTGCTTTGATGGAAGCTGATTGGCTCTGAAAGATAGCATTATATGCTGTTTGTTGCTTTTTGAACATCTCTGCAATCCATTCTTTCATTTCTGGTTCTTTTTCAATCTCCTGGTTTTGCTGTTGGAATCATGGTGGTGGATAGTTCTGCTGTTGGAATCCAGGTGGTGGATTGTTCTTTTGTCCTGAATTTTTGCTCCATGAAAAATTGGGATGATTCCTCCACCCTGGGTTGTAGGTGTTGGAATATAGATTGTTCCCCTGTCTGTTGAAATTGTTGATATAATTCACCGTCTCTTCAAGTTGGTTTGGTTCTGGTGCTCCTCCATATGGTGAACTTGTGGATCCAGTGCTGAGAGTCTCCATGAATTTACATATCTGATCCAGTTTGGCGTTGACTGCTGTATTGGCTCCACTTTCATAAATTCCTGAAATTATTTGGATCATGCTCCTTTCTGTTTGCCACAAGGAATTGTTGTTGGCCATTTCTTCGATTAGGTCCCAGGCTTGATCTTCTCCTTTTGCCATTAAAGCTCCTCCAGCAGCAGCATCGATTGTAGTTCTCATCAGTCCAGAAAGTCCATTATAGAAGGTTTGGACTTGAAGCCATTTTGGAATCTCATGGTGAGGACATTTTCGGAGCAAATCTTTGTACCTTTCCCAAGCTTCGTAGAGAGTTTCTGAGTCTTATTGCACAAAGGATGTGATGTCATTCCTCAGCTTTCCAATTCTGGCTGGTGGAAAGTACTTTGCAAGAAATTTGGTGGCTAAAGTGTTCCAAGTTGTGATGGAACCTGTTGGTAGTGAATGTATCCAAGCTTTAGCTCTGTCTTTCAAGGAGTATGGGAAAATACGCAGTCTCATTGCTTCTTCAGCTTCTCGGTTGTAATTGAAAGTGCCGCAAACTTCCAGGAAGTTGCTGATGTGGGCATTAGGATCTTCAATTGCATTCCCCCCAAACTGAACTGACTGCTGAATCATCTGAATGCATGTTTTGATGTCACCTGCATTTGCTGGTAAGGGAGGAAGTACAATACATGAAATAAGTCTGTCAACCACCGGAATGGTTCTGTCTCGAATGGGAATTGTGGTGCAACCTCCAAAGGTTCAGGTTCCATGTTGACTAAAGCTTATTGGCCTTCTCCCCTTTCCCTTCTCAACTGTCTGATGGTTCTTTCAATTTTTGGGTCCAGTGGTCGGAGTTCAAAGCTTCTGGTTCCTCTCATGAAGTTTCTGAGAACCTGAAACACAAGAAAACAAAAACAATAAGTAAAAAGAAAATTAGATACAAGTAAAGGTATCTTACCTTAAAACTAATAGTGAAAGATAAATAAGTCCCCGGCAACGGCGCCGAAAACTTGACCGGCGTAAACGCACGCGTATAACACAAGCACACGTATAACGCAAGCACACGTATCGTTCAAGTAGTATAAAAAGTATCGATCACACGAGGACTTAATACCTAATCTATTAATTTTATGAGGTCAAATGATTACTAGTATCTAAATGGTTGATTGATTGATTTGAAATGGTGAAGATTTTAAATTTAAAAACAAGTAAATAAAATTGTTCGAAAGTAGGTTTAAGAAAATTCAATATTAAAAACTATCTAGGGTTGTGATTTCTTCCAATATCATTTTAAAGATGAAGTGGTTATTTCATTTTTGTATAATAAATCGGTTTACTAACCTGGAACACTAAATTATGCGAAAGCCTCTATCAAAGGTCAGACGTAAATACCCAGCTTAACCCAATTGAACCATATGTTTATGTCAACCAAATTATCTGGATTCATTAAGTTTAAGTTCCAATTATGGCTACACCCGCCCGACAGGTATATGTCTATCCTGTAAGGAAATCTATTAAAGGGTTATCTATCCTCAAGGAAGATCGTGGGCTATTAAGTCTAAGGCTGAAACCTAAAATTCATTTTTCAAGTTTATTTTAGATTTACCACATCAATCTTATTGGTGATCAGACAACAAGAAGCACTAAGCTTAAGACTTAATAAGTAAACCTTTAAATTACCCAAACTATAAAATAACCCCTTATAAATCGGTGATATTAGAATTCATCACAACCCTAGATAACTAACTTAGTTACGACACATAAGTAGGGCTAGTAAAAACTTAAATAAAATAAAAGACATAAAGTAAAATGCTGAAAAGTAAATTGCTGAAAAGTAAATGACGGAAAGTAAATGCTGAAATTAAATACTGAAAATTAAATGCTGAAAAGTAAATGCTGAAAGTAAATTGCTGAAATTAAATTGCTGAAAAGTAAATGCTGAAAGTAAATTGCTGAAAGTAAATTCCTGAAAAGTAAATGCTGAAAGTAAATTGCTGAAAAGTAAATAAAGTAAAAGTACAATAAAAGAAAATGCTGAGGTAAAAGGATCCACTTTTATTACTTCTATTTTAGATATCTCCCTTAATATAATATATTAACTTTGCATGATAATTACCAACCAGCCATATAGGCGGTATCCAGATTAAGTCAAATTAATAATTAATTACCAACCGACCATTCAGGCGGTATCCAGTTTAGTCAGGTTAAAACAAATTTAAATAATTACCAACCGACCAATATGGCGGTATCCTCGTTAAGTCAGGTTTTAACTAGTTTATATATTATAATTAAGGGAGATTAATCTAAATATTAGTTATAAAAGTTTTACCTTTTACCCCAGTAAAGGGGAGTTACCTCCTCATTACTCAAAAGTAAAAACTGAAAATTAAAGAAAGAAAAGTATTGTGCGTAAAAGTAAATTGCGGAAAGTAAAAACTGAAAAGTAAAGAAAATAAAGTGCGAAAGCGGAAATTAATTACTGAAAGATGTAAATAAACAAACAAGATACAATCTTCTTAGTATTCTTAAGGAATTCCTTAGAAGAAAGTATGAATTTACAAATAAAATGGCTTGGTTTTTATAGGCAAACTTTTGCCTCCATCAAATCATCCACCAAATCCATTATTAATTGCTCCACTAATTGCTCCACTAATTGCTCCACCAAATCCATTATTAATTTCTCCACTAATTGCTTATCATGTTTGGTGGTGATTTGATAATTTTTATTATTTATTTATTAATTTATTTTTTTGCTTTGAAAAGGACTTTAATAATTACACACAACACACTTCTGGATGCTTCATCAATTTCGGGCATGAAATCTTCAGAATTCGAAATTATTTTGTCTTTCCAAGTTGTAGATCTTTGAGTCTTCTTTAATCTGAAACTTGAATCAGCTCAATCCGATATTGGAGTAAAACGTTATGCCCAAAATACGACAGATGCGCAAAATTGGAATTTCCAAAACTGCACTTCGTTGAAACGTCCTTTCAAGTTTCCAATCTCCAAAATTAATATGTCAAGTCCAATTTTTACCCTTATTTGACCCACATTTCGTCCTTAATGATTTCATTGGGTCCCAATATTATTTTATCTGTAAAATAAACTAAAACACATCAAAACGTTCATCAAACCCAAGAAACTAAACAAAATATTAAGTAAAAGTGGCGGTAAATATTGATATATTTTCCGCTCATCATTACCGTATTTACTGCCAACATATCCAGGGATCTCTTGGGTCACTTCCCGAAGATTCACCGTTGAGATTTGACTCGAACAAAGAATTAATCTGAGATTAATTATGAAAGCGGAAATTAATCTGGGATTAATTACAACAATAAATTAATCTGGGATTAATTAAAAGAGAAAGAATTAATCTGAGATTAATTGCGTCGAGAATTTATCTGGGATTAAATTCGTCGAGAAGAGAGAACGCGATTAATTTAGGATTAATCGGTAAATTAAATTTAATAGCTAATTAGATTTTTACTATTTAATTTATTTAATTGGGCTAAAATAATATATTAGATATATTAAATGAAATCGGATTTCAAAGCGGAATTAAAATTGGATTTTAATTCAAGCGAACGAATTAATTTATAATTAATTCGCAAGCGACTTTCGTAATAATTTTGCGATGCATTATTTTTTAATTAAATTGGATTTAATAAAGTCGCAACGACAAATTCATTTAATTCGGAATTAAACGAACCCGGGCCCGAGTGAAGTTGCGTGTTGGATTGTCCGACTTAAATTTGGAATTTAAAGTGGGGCCCCACCAACTTACATCAAATGTCTAAACAAGTGATGTAAGTTGTTATTTGGTTGTGTAAAGCTTGGAATGCTTGTTGAATACACAAACCAAAAACGGACACACTTTGTTTTTTAATTAAAACATATACCAACTAGAATACATGATTTTAGAAATCAAAATGGACATTATTCCATTTCTCCCTCAATTGCCGAATAGATTGCTTCTCTTGGAGAGCAATTTTTCTTTCAATTTGTTTCAAGCTAGCACTTAAAGGAGTGGATCAAGTTAATAGGGAAACTCACTGTAGACACTGCATTTTTGCATATCGTGCCCAATGACGAGCCTCGTAAGGAGGCACTACCTTTTCATGTCGTGGAAGTCGCGGGAAACGGACGTTGGAAGGGTAAAGTTGGAAATCGGAATTATTGTCGGATTTAACTTGGTTATCTAGCTTCGATTTGCTCGTTGGGTCTCTGCTTATGCTCGGCCCAAGAATCCATAAGCCAAGCCCAAATACCCAAGCCCACCAAAAAGAACCAAACCCATGCCCAACACAAACCCACGCCCAAAGCCTCCCCCAAATGACAAAACAAATACACACCATGCCCCACATCATCTTTTCCTTCCATCATTCACGTGCCCTACAAACCAAAAAGACAAATCCCTCACATGCCAAGCCAATCCTCCATAAACAAATCAAACAACAATACCCCACACTCCACTAGCTTTCTTCCTTACACACCCATACCATCCTCCATTATCTCCCTCACTCATTGCAAACAAACAATGAAACTCATATCATATACCAACCCCTCCCACTTGAATAACAAGGAACAAGCACAAAGCAACAAAGTCCACCTAAGCCACATTCACACCCATCACCCTTTGCAAGCCACATTCACGCCCAAGGCCACCCAAAAATGACAAAGCAAGCACAAGCCAACTCACTTCCCATTAAACACTCTCCACCAAATTCTCCACTAAGAGGAATCTCCTTAAATCAAGCATGTTGTGAGCCACCAAAGACTCTCCACCTTTGCCTATAAAAGAAGCCTAAAACCAACCAAAAAGGGCTAGCACATAAGAGGATATACCTAGGAGATAGGGAGCACATAGGCAGCAACACTTAGCACTTGAAAAGCACACAAAGTCCTCTCCTCTCAAGCCAAAAAGACAGCAGCAACACAACAGCAAAGCAGAGAGAAAACAGTGAGCAAATCAGCAGGATAACCAAGGAAAAGGGGAACCAGCGAACCAGAAAAGTTGCGGAACATCAACCCTTCCGACGGCCGTGGAACGTGCTTCCAAAAGACGACGCAAAAAAGGTTAGACCTGAGGGCATATGATACTTATCCTCTTCGTATGAATTAATAATTTAGAAAGCATGATATTTAAGTATGTATGAATTAGTTTAGCATGTTAATTACGTGATGTGATTTCGGATGGACGGAATATGTGTTATTTCTTGTGGTATATCGGATGGAAACTCGGACATAAATTCCGTAGTCGAATCCGAATGGACGGTCATGCGGTTTGTACTCGGGATACAATGCCACGTACCACTTGAAAGACACACGTATTTCGTTTCATCTAAACTTGTGTTTGAGTATGATTTAGATCGGTGTGTTATTTGTTTTCTTATGCATGATTAGGATGTTTAACATGTTATAGCTTTGTGCATGACTAGTTGGTAGTGATTGAGCATGATTTAATTGTTTAGTATGTTAATCTTTATGCATGATTTAAGGGTCCGTGTGATTAGATATGTCGTTGTGATGATCTTGTTTGAATGACGCATCCAAAACTGTATGAATGTATGTAATCTGCCAGTTCCCGTTCGAACGCGTCATCGAACGCATCACGAACGAGAACCTTCTGTCTCTACCGTTCGAACGCGTTATCAAACGCTACTCGAACGCGCACACATCGTAGTAGCATCAGGTCTCATTCTGTTCGAACGCGTTTTCGGACGCCATACGAACGAGAACCTTCTGTTTCATTTCTGTTCGAACGCGTTTCGGACGCCATACGAACGAGAACCTTCTGTCTTCACCGTTCGAATGCGTTTACGAACGCAACGCGAACGAGAACCTTCTGTCTTCACACCGTTCGAACGCGTTTACGAACGCAACGCGAACGATTACGGTCTTCCTGCACCACATATGACATGTCTATCTTAACATATAGTTATATCCTTGAACTTTATGCATTTGTATTACTTCTTTAGTTATCTATTCTGTCATGCACTTGAATACCTTTTCTTAGTATGCATGTTTGTAAGAATGTTCTTTGTTTGTGCTTTTGTGAAGTTGTATGCCTTTGGAATGTTAATTTGTCTTCATGCTTGAATTTGGACATAGATTATATATGGATAGGTTGCATACAAATGTGAAAATAGGCTAAATGTAAACTTAGACATGGGATTTGTATATGGAAATTTAACTGTAAGTTTTATCGCTATGCATGTGAATCTAGAAGCATGATACCCTTGGAAATGAGTGTTACTCAAGCATGATTAAGTTATTACATAAATCCTTCCATTACAAGTGACATAAGTAAGGGACCATTCCGAACCCAACGGTTTGAGGTCTTCACTTGCGAGGGGTGAGTGCGGCCTTAAATCTTTGTCCCGGTTCACACCGAGTGGCGACTCCATGTTATTCCGTACTCCCAACCGGGCCGCGAGCCTAGAACAGCATGCGTCGTCCAGTTTCTGTTGTCTACAGTCTGGCGACTCCACTGGGGATAGAGAATCGGCCCCGAAAATATTGTCTTGTAATGTTTGGATTTAGTTTAATTGACCGTGTCTATAGTGGATAAAAGTAAGGGTTTAATCAAAGGCATTTTTGAGGCTAGGTAATGGTTGGGTGTCTTCCTTCACTCACTACCTTTCTAGAAGGAAAAGCTGTGAAGGCACCTAGATGGCCATCTACTCATAGCCTATTGTGATGGACTAATTTGGAGGACTCGTTGTTTATTCCTGACACCAAGCGATAAGAGCCTAAGGGGCTTTGGGTATTTAAGTGAGCCTCGCTCCACCTTCCCTCTGGGGAATCTACAACGAGAAATCCATTTGACAGTCTGTCACACACCATAGCTCATTGGCACGTACCTTAGTGTATAAAAAGGGGTGTGCTCACTCGGTCGCTCGAACCCTTGAGTGGGGAGACCTAGTTGTGAGCCATCCTTCGCCGGTGAGAGCCTTTGTCTATACTCTTGCTAAACCACCCATAGACCGAGTTGGCTAAAGTAACAATTATTTCCTTGAGTATGTGCTTATGGGCCATTTCCATTTGGAGGCAGTTGGACATTTTATCAGAAATGCGAACTTGTTGGGCCATTTAAACTGGGGGGCGAGTTCGTATCTTATGACTATTAGGCCCAAAGCTTCTAAAATGTCGATGGGCCATTGTGTGGAAATTATCATGTCATGTTTGCATCATCTTCTTCTATGCTTATGTGTTGGGAACATTGTCGTTTGGATCTATTTGGACCACTTGTCATGGGATATGGGCTTGTTGGGCCATTTAAACTGGGACAAGAACGTATTTCATGACTATTGGGCCAAAGGTTTCTAAGCGATTAATGAGCCGCTTTGTGATTGTGTTCGGAACATTGCTATTTGGATTTAGTCGGGCTCTTTGCCATGAGATGTGAACTCATTGGGCCATTTAAACTGGGATGGGTTCACTCCTATGGTAATTAGCCCGAAAGATTCTAAAATAATAACGAGCCGATTTGTTTGAGAGTTTTAATTTATTTAGTATGTTATATGTACCTCATACACCTCACGCATACATGCATCATGCTAACCCTTATGTTTTAAAAAAGCCATCATAGATACCTGTTGGGTTAGGGAAGGGAAAAGACTACCAAGAAGACAGTAATAACCATGAGTGAATATGGTAACGAGGTATCCCGAATGGATCAGTTAGAGAACAATCTCGCCAATTGCTGAACAGTTGCAAGCCTTGACTACTGCTATGGCTAGTATGACTGTGCCCCGTGCTGGGGGAAGTTCTGAGAATGTGAGGCATGAGGAGCCTCCGAATGGGATGGGGGATGATATCCCTACTTTTGATGATGATATGGCAGAGTATGCAACAACAGGCAAATATCTGGGTCACAGGCAGAGTTACAGAAACTTCGGGATCAGGTTGAGTCAGTTACCCGCAAGATGAGGGGTAAGAATGAAGATCTGCTGGATTATGACACACTGACTTTCGAGGAACAGTTGCCAGCACAGTTCAAGATGCCTGATATGACTAAGTTTAACGGGAATGGGGATCCAAGGGTGCATCTCCGGCAGTTTGTATCAGTTATGAGTTCCGTTGGCTTATCCCAGCGCCAAGTGCAGAAAATGTTTGGAATGTCGCTCGAGGGAGCTCCCGTGGTGTGGTACCACAGTTTGGAGAAGAAAATGAAGGAAGATTGGAGAGATTTGGCTGATGCTTTCCTAAAGCAGTATGTCACTGACCTAGAAATTGATCTGTCACTCCGAGATCTGGAGAATGTGAAGCAGAAATCAGAAGAAAGTTTTAAGGAGTACGTGGACCGATGGAGAAGTCAGCTGTTGAAAATGCAAACTAGGCCCTCGGAGAAGGACCAGATTAAGATGATCATCAAGGGCACCAAGCCCTCCATTTACAGCAAGTTGAGGAGGATGACCTCCATGATTACGGACTTTCGACAGTTGAGGGAAACTGTCATGGATATTGAGGAAGAAGAGGCCGAGAATAGAAAATTCTATGGTTTGAACAGGAGGCCCATTGGGGAACATCGGGGAACGAAGCCCGTTTCTGCTGAGATTGCCGCTATCCGGGACCGAAGATTTCCAACTTAGGAAGACCTCTGTCAAAAGTGCTAGAGAAACTAAAGAGGCAAGGGCTCTTGAAATCCTTAGAAACCAAACCATTACCCAATCCCCTACCATCACATTATAACCTAAGCCTTTACTGTCACTTTCACCAACAGAAGGGCCATGACACTGACAATTGCGCCCGACTCCGCCATGAAATCCAAGACCTAATAGACTCCAAGAAAATACCTGACCCAGAAACAGAACAGCCTGACACACACAGAAACCCCTTACCCAATTACCGTGCCGTACCACCACCAGCCTATATGATCAATTCTGGCCTCCCAGAAGACCTTGTCCTGAAATCCTTTCACCCTCAAGCCTTTTGCATGGGAATCTGGGATAGTACTAGTGAAGATGAGACTGAGCAGAAGAAAAACTTTTGGCTTGATTTCTCTAGCAGTGATGAGGAGGAAGTAAGGGGAATGACACGTAGCGGTCGTTTTTACAATGATATGACGGAAAAGGGTAAGGAAGCTTTGACAGATGGCAGAGAAGTGGTTGAGACTGCAGAAAATACTGAAGGGGATATAGTGCTGAGGCAATTAAGGAAGACTAGAGCACAAGTAAGTATCTGGGAACTATTGTGTGCATCTCGGGAGCATAGACAGGCTAT
>SKCR01050401.1:0-39293 GCA_019454045.1 Zanthoxylum bungeanum
CTTTATTATGTATTTAGAATGCATGTTTAAGGGTGTATGATGATGAGACCTTAACAAAGATAACTAAATTGGTAGCCAATTTGCACGCGAAAAAACCTCATTAAATATCAAGCGTTTATTTTCCTTCCATTGAGTGATTCTTACTCAAGATCCGAGATTGGCAGGGGTTGTTGGCCAAAGTCAAGCCCTTGTCCGTCAAAGATGTGTTTTAATCACGAGGCTTTGTTCCATATCGATGTCGTGTCCAAGTTGTGGTTTGTTGGCCAAAGTCAAGACCACTTCTTGTCCATTGACATTGATTATGAAGCTTCCATGTCAATGGGTCCGCGCTTGACTGGGATCACTAGGTTTGTTGTGCCAAAGCCAAGGCCTAGTTGATTCAGAGGAAAAAGGTTAGGGTATACATTCGATGTATAGGCATATATAAGATATATGTTTGGGACTTGGATGTCCACCTACTGGATCTAGGAGTTGGATGAGATCCAATTGATCTTCGAGATCTACCTAGTTAATTATCATACAATTTGTTGGCCAAAGTCAAGATTGTGTGATATTTAACGGGATACTAGCCCACTAGGAAACACGGTTTCCCCCGAGTACTCGACAGAGGTTAGAGGCTCGACGAAAAATAGTGGGAGGCAAGAATTGAATTTGCAATATTCGTTCAATTACTAGCCATACGCGCTCATTTAAATTATTTCGTCGTAATATTAAATGTTAGTTGGACTAATATTTAAATTGTTGTTTTAATAAACAGTTGGACTGTATTATACTTGATTATATATAATTGGATTATATTAATCAATATATTTGAATTAATTAATTTCAGTTTACAGTTGATTTTATAATTGGATTATAGTAATCAATGTAATTGAGGTTAATTAATTTGGATTATATTTGATTGTATAGTTGGACTATTATAATCATTATAATATGTATAGTACCACTAATCGTTGATTGAATAGTTGGACTATTGTAATCAAGATAAGAAATTGAAAAGTTGGATATTTAAAATATAATCTGGGATTAAAATATTTTAAATGATTTAATTTTCAAATTGGGAATAAATAATAGGTTACTTTATTTGATAAAATAACTTATTATACCTTACGCCCAAAATTAAGCAAATAAGTAGAGCATAAAATCTTTGGAAGATTTATGTGATGATGACTTTAATGCTTAATTTAATATACTTGTCATAAATCTAATTTTAGATTTAAGAAGTATTAAAATTGCAATTTATAATTCTTGGAGAATTAATTGACTATTCTAGAGGAGATAAAGTCAAAGTTTGCAATTGGGGATGTAGCACGAGGTGCACATCATTTCGATATTCTAAAAACCCAAGGCTTGGCCTAAGGTTCCTAAAATATTGAAAAGGATAATTGACATATACCATAGTGACTACCATTTGGATATGGAAGACACAAAGGAATTAAAGAAAGGGCGAGGCTCTAACTTTAAAAATGTTTGTCAAAGTTATGTTCACTACTAGTATTGAAATTAGATTTTAAATACTTAGTGTGGTACATAAAATATATGTATTGATGTTCAGAATCTGCTTCAAACAGGATACTGACTTCAAGCTGAGATTGCTCTGCGAATCGGAAACGGGACGAAAGTCGCTGTTTCGACCGTAGATACCTAAGTTTAGGAACTACCCTTCGGGTATGTACTTAAATTAGGAACTGTTATGATGTAACTAGTTTGACTAGAGACATTATCTCTATATCAGTGTTTAATCCGTTACGGATAAAAACCTTTATATTATAGAACACTAAGTGTTTTATTATATAAAGATGATACTGAGATAAATACATTAAATATAAATAACAGAATTTATATTTTGAATATAATAAAATCTCAAACATATAAAAATGACAAATAAATAGCTCAAATTGATTTGATCAATAGAGACTTATTTGTGGCATTGTTGTCTAGGACACAATTTAACGAGACTCGTATATCCACACTTTTGAAGAGTGGGTACTAGGACTGATTTGACTATTCAAATAAGGTCTGCGAATCTAGTTTATTAGGTAAAATACCTAAAAAAACTATTTACTTGGTAATAGTGTGAAAGCCACCGATCTGTTAGCCCTATTCATGGTGAATAAGTGGGCCCATATCTAGCTAGGCTAGATGTGAACATGAATATTTCGTGACCTTAACGGATGTGGCATCACGTTATGATTATGTGTTTCTTTTAAAGAACACAATTCGAAAACTTTTGAAGTTTCGACACGAAGTAGACAAACAGATCGGCTATAGTATTATTCTGCCACGGTAAGACCGTAATGGAAAATACTTAAGCAGAAAGTTTCAGACATACATGAAAGAGTACGATATTCTTTCAGATGAGGACTCCTCCCGAGACACTTCAGTTAGACGGTGTGTCCGAACCAAAAAACTGAATTTTGTTGGACAAGATAAGGTTTATCACGAGTCGCTCTGAGCTATCATTTCCTTCAAACAGGATATATAGTAACAGTGCAAAACTTATTTAGAATAAGGTTCCATATAAATATGTTTGACAGATATCATATAGGATATGAAAAGGAAAGAAACGGGGTTTTCTTACTCCTAATAATTTGGGTATGCCAGGCATAACGTTTGGATGATACCAAACTAAGAGCCCAAATTGGATAAGTGCCAATATAGTTATCCTAAGGGAAACCTTAAGTATAGTACTTATAAATCTCACATGAGAACAATATGATTGTTGCTCACCATGCATGCGGTTTTCCTGAGAGGAATACCGATATGCAGTGGTCAGTGGGAGGATAGTGATACTCGATGAAAATCGGAGTAATACTATTCAAGGCACGAAGTCCTTAATGGAACACAAATAGTTCATCTATGATGAATCTATACCATTAATCTTCAAATACACAAGAACTTCGTAGATCGGATAGAGTCAGAAAACAACCTAGGGTATGGGTTTCTGATCTAACCTCATAAAGATGTCAATCTTATGAAGGTATATCCAACCGACTACGTTTTGAGGAAGAGATACGAGGTATCGACTCCTTATTATGGCAAAGTGCCATGAGTCCGAAATGGATTCCATGTATAACAACTATTTTGGATACTAGTTGTTGTACCACAAGACATTGTGCCTATTGTACGTAAACGTCTTCAAAGAAGACATACATGGAAGGCAACATACCAACGTACAAAGCTAGGCTTTAACGGAAAGGTATCGTTATCAACATTGTGTTAATAACGATTCATCATTTACCTGTTGCCATGGTAAATCCATTTTGAAGATGCTTTTTGATAACTGCATATTTCATTTATGAAATGTGTCAGTTACAGATCAAAATCGCTTTCCTGAAAAGGAAACCTTTTGGAGGATGTTTACAACATCCTGACGATTTTGTATAACCAACAAACGGGGTTTGCGGGTTATTCAATCCATGTTTGGATTGAAGCGCAAGCATAAGGGTCTTGGAACTGACGTTTTGAAATAATCATAATGATTATGATTGACTCAAAATAAAATAATTCTTGTGTATATAAGGGAGGTTAGTGGGAGAGGGCACTGACAATGAAATTCCCATAAACAATTGGTTTGAAAGCTTGGCCTTTCATGGTATTCTTTCAATAGAAATTCTCCGTAGAATTCTGGGGAGTAACAACCTTTATTCAAGAATAAAGATCTACTGGAATAGATTTGGAGTTGTTAACACTCTCTGGAAAATTATACATTTAAAATGTACTTGTATTGGTGTCTCATACGTTCGAGCATATGGAGTCACGATTGGGTCAATCCAAGTGATAGTCACTGGATTGAAGTTAAAACATCTGTTAGATCTAGAGGAAAACTAAAGATGTTGTCTTAAACTATGGAGAAGGAGAACTTGAAGTGACTGGGGATCACTGCTTTTGCAAGTTTCCAAATGATTAAATACTACGGTACTATAAAGTTGAATAACGGGACAGTGAGCTGGAAAATCCGAGCAAGATAATGTTGCCGAATAAACAACAAATGCGGATTTTGCTGCAGGCTGATGTGAGGCAGCAATAGAAGCCATTTGGGTCGGAAATAAATATAATTAGATTTAGAATAGTTCTTTTAGCGGCTGAGCTAGGCGTCCGCCACGGGCTAAGGAATTCAAGGTCTCATCGACGATCCAGATCTATACTTTGATATCATTCTGATCGTTCGGATCATACCTGTAAGAGTTCAATTAAAGGTCCCAAGGATCACAAATCATGCACAAAAACCGCATATAAACACATCAAAGGAGTAAGGCGGAAAATAACTCACATTGAACGGTTTTGATGAAATGAAGAGAACATGCGTTTTAAGCTCCCTCCAAGCTCGGCAATGGCTTCTGGAACTGCAGTGGACGCACGGTTTGGGTGTGAAAGTCTTCTCCATTTTCGGCCATGCAAGACTCCATTGAAGCTCCAAGCTTCAAGCTTTCCAAGCTCATGAAGACACTTCCCTATCACCTATGTATACTCAAGGTGTGCTAGCACTGTTCATCTTCCATTTTGCTTCTCAAAATTCGGTGAAACCAGAAAAAAAGAAGAAGATCGGCACCAGGCGTGAAGGAGATGAAGAAGAAAAAGAGAGGGAAGAGAGAAATCGTACATGTTGCATGGAGAGAGAGAGAGGACCGAATGTGTGGGTGGTAAAAGGAAAAGAAAAGTAATATATATTTATTCATTTATTTTCCAAAAATAAATAAAACATATATATATATTCCAAACCTTTTCATATTCCATCACTTTTACTTTAAACTTTAAGTCATATCACATCACTTTTCACATCACATCTATTCACTTTAATAAAGTGACATATTGTCAAGTCACATCACTCAAAGTGACAATTGATTTGACGATTGACGCGACTAGCGATTTGACGCTTGATGTGACTTGCGTGCCGCGCTCGAATTCGAAATGCGAATGCGCTCGCAATCACTCTCGGGCTCGGGTTCGCTAATTCCAAATTAACGAATTTTCCGTCGCGTCGTAATTAAGTGATTACGCCTAGCGAATTCACTATTCACGTCGCTAACGAATTAATTCTAAATTAATTCGTTCGCCCGAATTAAAATCTAATTTTAATTCCGCGTCGAAATCCAATTTCTAATAATATATCGAATATATTATTTTATCGATTAATTCCAAATTAATCGTTCTCTCTTTAATTAATATTTTATCCCAGATAAAATATCTCCGCAATTAATCCCAGATTAATTTTCTCTCTCATCGAATTAATCCCAGATTAATTCTATCTCTCTCTTCTAATTAATCCCAGATTAATCAAAGTGCGAGTCATACGTCATCGGTGAATCTTCAGGAAGCGACCCATGAGATCTCCGGATATGTTGGGCAGTAAATACGATCGTCGGACTGTCCGAACACGTAAGTACCTCGTACTACGTTTATATCGATTTACAAGACAAGGTTGGCTTCTAGCAAAGCGCCATGCCTACCCAATTCTCCAGAAATATTCTTACAGGAATATATAGATCTGTATCAAGCGTAGTATACCGTAGTATTGTGTATATTGGCCCAGTATCGGATAATCACGTGCTAGGCCTGGGGCTGGATAAGTGTCTGCCCCGTACGAAGCACATGTCGGATGTCTGGTAACTAGTCTCTATAATCGGATATACATGACCTTGTCATAATATCCCGATGGCCCGCGCAAGCACTTAAGAGCACTAATACCGTATCCTGCGTGACATCATCTCCAATATGACTGAAGTGATACTTCCGTCTTGACATCACACCCAATACTCTACGACTCTCTGATAAACCCAGAAGTGGTGTACACAGAACCGGTTAAAGCCCCCTACCACCAAGACCAAAGTTTATCGATTATCGTAAGTATTAGCGATGCAAGTCTCAGGTTAAGACTATACACACCTACCTTGATTTCGGCCTCCCATAGACACATAGTCATAATACCAATGGGATTCCGAGGGGTCTATCCAGAGCGAAGCTGTTTCCCGTACCATCGTGTGAAACACGACCTCCTATCGCACTTGCATAAGTATCCAATACTTATTATATATGAGAACTATGCCGTTGTGCCCTCAACAATACTAGCCTATTCCGCATTATCGATGTCCAGTCTCGATAATACTACGGCTAGGGATATTTAATGATTAAACCTTCGGGGACTGATACTGTCTCATATCATTCTCAGTCCAGGTACTAATCATAGGGACCTCTCTTCATTTATATATCTATGGTGATCTAATCACAAATGATGAGAGTGCAATTTCCTTGTCACATAGTTAATTTGCTACAACAACACAATGATCTGTGCAAATAGTGACGCTATGGGTCATTTTGTCCAACAATCTCCCACTTGGCACATAGCCAGTCACTCAAGTGTCCCACACCTGAACTATGTACGGTTCGCTCAAATTGCTGAGGAAAGGTTTTCGTCAGCGGATTTGCTTAATTATCGTCTGACGCGATTTACACGATCATCACATCGCCACGATGTATGATCCGAAACGAATCAGATGATATAGAAGTATATATCTGGATCGTCGATGAGACCTTTAATTCTTTAGCCTGTGCTGACGCCTAGCTCAGCTGCTAACAGAACTATATCTAATCTAATTAGATTTATTATCGATCCAAATGGCTTCTATTGCTGCCTCAGCTGCAGCAATAATCCGCATTTGTTGTTAATTCGGCAACAGTTATCTTGCTCGGAAGATTTCCAGCTCACTGTCCCAGTGTTCAAACTTATAGTACCGCAGTATTTACCGGTTTGGAAACTTGCAACAGTGATCCCAGTCACTTCAAGTTCTCCATCTCCATAGTTTAAGACAACATCTTTAGTTCTCTCAGATACTAACAGATGTTCTTAATCTTCAATCCAGTGACTATCACTTGGATTGACCCGATTGTGACTCCATATGCTCAAAGCGTATGAGACACCAATACAAGTACATTTTAAATGTACAATTTCCCAGAGAGTGTTACCAACTCCAAATCTAGCCCAGTAGATCTTTATTCCTTGAATAAAGGTTGTTACTCCCCAGAATTCTACGGAGAATTTCTATTGAAAGAATATCTATGAAAGCCAAGCTTTCACCAATTGTTTTATGGGAATTCATTGTCAGTGCCCTCTCCCACTAACCTCCTTATATACACAAGAATTATTTCGTTTTGAGTTAAATCATAAACCATTATGATTATTTCAAAACGTCAGTTCCAAGAACCCTATGCTTGCTTCAATCCAAACATGGATTGAATAATCCGCAAACCTTGTTTGTCGGTTATACAAAATCGTCAGAATGTTGTAAACATTCTCCAAAAGGTTTCCTTTTCAGGAAAGCGATTTGATTTGTAACTGACATATTTCATAAATGAAATATACAGTTATCAACAAGCATCTTCAAAATGGATTTACCATGGCAACAGGTAAAAGGTTGAACCGTTATTAACACAATGTTGATAACGATACCTTTCCGTCAAAAGCCTAGCTTTGTACGTTGGTATGTTGCTATCCATGTATGTCTTCCTTGAAGACGTTTAATGTACCAATAGGCACAATGCCTTTGTGGTACAACAACTAGTATCCAAAATAGTTGTTATACATGGAATCCATTTCGGACTCATGGCACTTTGCCATAACAGGGAGTCGATACCTCGTATCACTTCCTCTAAACGTAGTCGGATGGTATACCTCCATAAGATTGACATCTTAATGAGGTTAGATCAGAAACCCATACCCTAGGTTGTTTTCTGACTCTATCCGATCTACCCGATTTCTTGTGTATTTGAAGATTAATGGTATAGATTCATCATAGATGAACTGTTTGTGTTCCATTAAGGACTTCGTGCTTTGAATAGTATTACTCCGATTTTCATCGAGTATCACTATCCTCCCACTGACCACTGCATATCGGTATTCCTCTCAGGAAAACCGCATGGTGAGCAACAATCACATTGTTCTCATGTGGGAATTATAAGTACTATACTTAAGGTTTCCCTTAGGATAACCTATATTGGCACTTATCCAATTTGGGTTTTAGTTTGGTATCATCCAAACGTTATGCCTGGCATACCCAAATTATCAGGAATGAGAAACCCCGTTTCTTTCCTGTTCATATCCTATATGATATCTGTCAAACAGATTTATATGGAACCTTATTCTAAATAAGTTTGCACTGTTAATACATATCCTGTTTGAAGGAAATGATAGCTCAGAGCGACTCGTGATAAACCTTAATCATGTCCAACAAAATTCGGTTTTTAGTTCGGACACACCGTCTAACTGACGTGTCTCGTTTAATTGTGTCCTAGACAAACAATGCCATAAATAAGTCTCTATTGATCAAATCAATTTGAGCTATTTATTTGTCATTTATATGTTTGAGATTTTATTATATTCAAAATATAAATTTGGTATTTACATCTAATGTATTATCTCAGTATCATCTTATTATAATAAAACACTTTAGTGTTTTAGAATATAAAGGTTCACCCGCAGTGGGTTAAACACTGATAAAGAGATAATGTTCTAGTCAAACTAGTTACATTATAACAGTTCCTAATTAAGTACACACCCAAAGGTTAGTTCCTAAACTTAGGTATCTACGGTCGAAACAGCGACTTTCGTCCCGTTTCCGATTCGCAGAGAAATCTCAGCTTGAAGTCAGTATCCTGCTCAAAGCAGATTCTGAATATCAATACATATATATTATGTACCACACTAAGTATTTAAAATCTAATTTCAATACTAGCTGTGAACATAACTAAGACAAACATTTTTAAGTTAGAGCCTCGCCCTTTCTTTAATTCCTTCGTGTCTTCCATATCCAAATGGTAGTCACTTTGGGATATGTCAATTATCCTTTTCAATATTTACACAACCTTGGCCAAGCCTTGGGTTTCGGAATATCGAAACGATGTGCACCTCGTGCTACATGCCCAATTGCAAACTTTGACTTTTTCTCCACTAGAATAGTCAATTAATTCTCCAAGAATTATTAATTGCAATTTTAATACTTCTTAAAAAAAAAAAATTAGATTTATTACAAGTATATTAATTAAGCATTAAAGTCATCATCACATAAATCTTCCAAAGATTTTATGCTCTACTATTTGCTTAATTTGGGCTTAAGGTATAATAAGTTATTTTATCAAAAAAGTAACCTATTATTTATTCCCAATTTGAAAATTAAATCATTTAAAATATTTTAATCCCAGATTATATTTTAAATATCCAACTTTTCATTTCTTATCTTGATTACAATAGTCCAACTATTTAATCAACGATTAGTGGTACTATATATATTATAATGATTATAATAGTCCAACTATATAATCAAATATAATCCAAATTAATTAACCTCAATTACATTGATTACTATAATCCAATTATAAAATCAACTGTAAACTGAAATTAATTAATTCAAATATATTGATTAATATAATCCAATTATTATAATCAAGTATAATACAGTCCAACTGTTTATTAAAACAACAATTTAAATATTAGTCCAACTAACATTTAATATTACGACGAAATATAAATGAGCGTGTTTGGCGAGTATTGAACGAATGTTGCAAATTCAATACTTGCCTCCCACTATTTTTCGTCGAGCCTCTAACCCTTGTGAGTACTCGGGAAACCGTGTTTCCTAGTGGGCTAGGATCCCGTAAAAGTATCATACAATCCTGACTTTGGTCAATTAAAAGCTGTATGATAATTAACAAGGTAGATGTCGAAGATCAATTGGATCCCATCCAACTCCTAGATCCAGTAGGTGGACATCCAAGTCCGAAACATATATCTAATATATGCCTATATATCGAATATATACCCTACCCGTTTCCTCTGAATCAACTAGGCCTTGGCTTTGGCAAAAACAAACCTAGTGATCCCAGTCAAGCGTGGACCCATTGACAGGGAAGCTTCGTAATCAAATGTCTATGGACAAGAAGTGGTCTTGACTTTGGTCAAAAACAAAACCACAACTTGGACACGACACCGATATATAACAAAAGCCTCGTGATTAAAGCACATCTTTGATGACAAGGGCTTGACTTTGGTCAAAAAAACAACCCCTGACAATCTCCGATCTTGAGCAGAATCACTCAATGGAAGGAAGGAATGATGCTTGATATTAACGAGGGTTTTTCGCGTGCAAATTGGCTACCAATTTATTATCTTTGTTAAGGTCTCATCATCATACACCCTTAAACATGCATTCTAAATACATAATAAAGCGTATATGAAAATAAAATAATAATGATATGCGGATGGATATTTTACATTGATCCTAGATCAAATCTCTCACTTTCTCTCTCCCGCTAGCACTTGTATTACTTCTACCCGTTACACTACACTTCTAAAGAAACCTCTTTTACATGGAGGGGAATAGGTGAGAAGAGAATACAAAGAAATAAGAGATAAGGCTGGACACGCAGGTCCAATTTAATAAATCAAATTTATTACAATTTCCAAAATCGCCCAACCCGACTAATATCCATCCGATATACATTATTCAAACATCACAACCATGTATTCATACAAGCATGTTATCAATCAATCAATCAAATTAATTAATCTTGATTATTAGTGATCATCCAATGTTCAAACAAAGATTTGATTTTGTTCGAGTCAAACTCGTATTGCAAACACGTACTCAAAGTACAATTTCTACGAATTAAATTAAATTAAATTACATAATTAAATCCAATTTAATACGTATTTAATTCTAATTCATTATTTAATTCCAAATTAAATATTACACTTTTATTAACGAACCTTTACGACTTAAATTCCAAATTTAATCGCAACGGGTCTCAAAGCCCGATTAACATCTAATGTTTTATTTAATTAAAGTCCAATGGGCTTTTAATTAATTTCTACAGGCGTGGACTTTTGGTCAACTCGGGTCAAACCGAACAACCAAAATCCAATCCGGGAGTTACCCCATAAGCCTTTAAATTAATTTTGGCCCATTAGGCCCAATTAAATAATTAAGGTCCATTAAGTCATAATTGGACCTTTTGGATTCGGGTTTTGGGCCTAATTGGATCCAACCAATTTTGCCTAAACCCAACTTTGTTACAACAAAGCCCAAAAGCCAAATTTTCCAAAATCAAGCCCAAATTAATTAACTTATAAAATTCCAAATTTCACAATTAATTAACCTAAGTGTAATACACAATCAATTACCCAATTAACATTTCTAAAACATCAATTAGCCTAATTAATCATGCATTTTAACAACCAAATAGTGTCCAACACAATTCAATTAAAATCAAACCCAATTAACATGCTATCAAGTCTCGGCAATTAGGGGTTTTTCAATTCGATTCGGTTTCAATCCAATTGAGTCCACAATCTTAATTTCCCAAATCAATTCAATTCATCCAATGAATTAAAACAAAAAATCACAAAGAATTCCATGTTCATTAAGATTCATTAAAAGGGAAAAATGTTCCAAATCAAAATTCAATCCAATTGAACTTCAAAACAACATTAACCAATTGTTTTAAGTCATCCAATGATCAAACAAAACAAAATTACCAAGACATTAGGGTTCTTCCAATTTTCGGCCAAGCCTCCAATTTGGGGAAAATTGAATCCAATCCAATTTCATGAAATTGATCACACACAATCTCAATTAAACATGTTCTAAGCATACTTAAACATCCAATTCAATTAAAACATGCTAAACACATTTTACCCAATTTCAAGTTTCATTTCAACCTAAAGAATTGGGGAAAATTGATCTAATCCAATTTTCTTGAAATTGATCATGCACAACTTCAATTCAACCTCATTCAAGCATAATGCATCAAACAATTCAACCAAATCATGCCTAAATCGAGTTTACCCAAATTAAAGTTTTGACAAAAATAAGCAAATTGGGGAAAATCAATCCAATCAATTTTTTATCAAATTGATTACATACAACTCAAATTCAATCATATATAATCATTCTCAAACAATCAATTAGACAGAATCAAGCTAAAATCAAAAAGCCCCAAATTTGCTCAAGAACCCTAATTCGGTTTTCATGCAACAAAAGCTCTGATACCATTGTAAGAGTTCAATTAAAGGTCCCAAGGATCACAAATCATGCATAAAAACCGCATATAAACACATCAAAGGAGTAAGGCGGAAACATAACTCACATTGAACGGTTTTGATGAAATGAAGAACATGCGTTTTTAAGCTCCCTCCAAGCTCGGCAATGGCTTCTGGAACTGCAGTGGACGCACGGTTTGGGCTGTGAAAGTCTCCTCCATTTTCGGCCATGCAAGACTCCATTGAAGCTCCAAGCTTCAAGCTTCCAAGCTCATGAAGACACTTCCCTATCACCTATGTATTACTCAAGGTGTGCTAGCACTTGTTCATCTTCCATTTTGCTTCTCAAAATTCGGTGAAACCAGAAAATAAGAGAAGAAAGAAATCGCACCATGCGTGAAGGAGATGAAGAAGAAGAAAAAGAGAGGGAAGAGAGAAATCGTACATGTTTGCATGTAAGAGAGAGAGGACCGAAGTGCCGGAGTGTTAAAAGGAAAGAAAAAGTAATATATATTTATTCATTTATTTCCAAAAATAAATAAAACATATATATATTCCAAACCTTTTCATATTCCATCACTTTTACTTTTAACTTTAAGTCATATCACATCACTTTTCACATCCATCTATTCACTTTAATAAAGTGACATATTGTCAAGTCACATCACTCAAAGTGACAATTGATTTGACGATTGACGCGACTAGCGATTTGACGCTTGATGTGACTTGCGTGCCGCGCTCGAATTCGAAATGCGAATGCGCTCGCAATCACTCTCGGGCTCGGGTTCGCTAATTCCAAATTAACGAATTTTCCGTCGCGTCGTAATTAAGTGATTACGCCTAGCGAATTCACTATTCACGTCGCTAACGAATTAATTCTAAATTAATTCGTTCGCCCGAATTAAAATCTAATTTTAATTCCGCGTCGAAATCCAATTTCTAATAATATATCGAATATATTATTTTATCGATTAATTCCAAATTAATCGTTCTCTCTTTATTAATATTTTATCCCAGATAAATATCTCCGCAATTAATCCCAGATTAATTTTCTCTCTCATCGAATTAATCCCAGATTAATTCTATCTCTCTCTTCTAATTAATCCCAGATTAATCAAAGTGCGAGTCATACGTCATCGGTGAATCTTCAGGAAGCGACCCATGAGATCTCCGGATATGTTGGCAGTAAATACGATCGTCGGACTGTCCGAACACGTAAGTACCTCGTACTACGTTTATATCGATTTACAAGACAAGGTTGGCTTCTAGCAAAGCGCCATGCCTACCCAATCTCCAGAAATATTCTTACAGGAATATATAGATCTGTATCAAGCGTAGTATACCGTAGTATTGTGTATATTGGCCCAGTATCGGATAATCACACGTGCTAGGGCTGGGGCTGGATAAGTGTCTGCCCCGTCCGAAAGCACATGTCGGATGTCTGGTAAATAGTCTCTATAATCGGATATACATGACCTTGTCACAATATCCCGATTGGTTGCGCAACACTTACGAGCACTAGTACCGTATCCTGCGTGACATCATCTCCAATATGACTGAAGTGATACTTCCGTCTTGACATCACACCCAATACTCTACGACTCTCTGATAAACCCAGAAGTGGTGTACACAGAACGGTTAAAGCCCCCTACCACCAAGACCAAAGTTTATCGATTATCGTAAGTATTAGCGGTCCAAGTCTCAGGTTAAGACTATACACACCTACCTTGATTTCGGCCTCCCATAGACACATAGTCATATACCAATGGGATTCCGAAGGGGTCTATCCAGAGCGAAGCTGTTTCCCGTACCATCGGTGAAACACGACCTCCTATCGCACTTGCATAAGTATCAACACTTATATATATGAGAAACTATGCCGTTGTGCCCTCATAAACGTGCACAAGTGCAATACTAGCTATTCCGCATTATCGATGTCCAGTCTCAATAATACTACGGCTAGGGATATTTAATGATTAAACCTTCGGGGACTGATACTGTCTCATATCATTCTCAGTCCAGGTACTAATCATGGGGGACCTCTCTTCATTTATATATCTATGGTGATCTAATCACAAATGACGAGAGTGCAATTTCTTTGTCACCCATAGTTAATTTGCTACAACAACACAATGATCTGTGCAAATAGTGACGCTATGGGTCATCTTTTTTGTCCAAAAACCATGGAGAAGTGTGTGATGGTGAGGACGTAAATCGTGTTAGAAGATAATCAAGCAAATGCCGTGACGAAAACCTGGAATCAGCAATTTGAGCGAACCGTACATAGTTCCGGTGTGGGACACTTGAGTGACTGGCATGTGCCAAGTGGGAAGATTGTTGGACCAAATGACCGATAGCGTCACTATTTGCCAGACATTGTGTTGTGTAGCAAATTAACTATGTGACAAAGGAATTGCACTCTCATCATTTGTGATTAGATCACCTAGATATATATAAATGAAGAGAGGTCCCTATGAGTATTAGTTCCTGGACTGAGAATGATATGAGACAGTATCAGTTCCGAAGGATTAATCATTAAATATCCCTAGCGAGTATTATCGAGACTGGACATCGATAATGCGGAATAGCTAGTATTGCACTTGTGCACGTTGTGAGGGCACAACAGCATAGTTCTCATATATATTTACAGGTTGGAGACTTATGCAAGTGCGAATAGGAGGTCGTGTTTCACCGATGGTACGGGAAACAGCTTCGCTCTGGATAGACCCTTCGGAATCCATTTGTATTATGACTATGTGTCTATGGGAGGCGAAATCAAGGTAGGTGTGTATAGTCTTAAACTGAGACTTACATCGCTAATACTTACGATAATCGATAGACTTTGGTCTTGGTGGTACAGGCTTTAACCGGTTCTGCGTTACACCACTTCTAGGTTTATGAGAGAGTCGTAGTGTATTGGATGTGATGTCAAGACGGAAGTATCACTCCAGTCATAGTGGAGATGATGTCACGCAGGATACGGTATTAGTGCTCTTAAGTGCTTCGCGGCCATCGGGATATTATGACAAGGTCATGTATATCCGATTATAGAGACTAGTTACCAGACATCCGACATGTGCTTCGTAGGGGGCAGACACTTATCCAGCCCTAGGCCTAGCACGTGACTATCCGATACTTGGCCGATATACACAATACAATGGTATACTACGCTTGATACAGATCTTAATATTCTTATAAGAATATGTCGGAGAATTGGGTAGACTTGGTGCTTCTAGAAGCCAACCTTGTCTTGTAAATCGGGTAAAACGTAGTACTTGGTACTCACGTGTTCGGATAGTCCGATGATCGATTTGACTGTCAACATATCCGGGGATCTCATGGGTCGCTTCCAAAGATTCACCGATGACGTATGACTCGCACTTATATTAATCTGGGATTAATATATGATGAGAGAGAGAATTAATCTGGGATTAATTTCGGAGACACTTTATCTAGGATCAAATATCAATTGAAGAGAGAGAAACATTGATTTGGAATTAATCGAGGAATTAATATATTTGATATATTAAACGAAATTAGATTTCGACGCGGAATTAAAATTATATTTTAATTCGGGCGAGCGAATTTAATTTAGAATTAATTCGTTAGCGATCTGAATAGTAATTTCGCTAGGCGTAATTATTTAGTTCTCGTCGCGACGGAAATTCGTTAATTCGGAATTAACGCGAAATTGAGCCCGAAAGTGTTTGCAGACACATTCGTATTTTGAAACGAGTGGGACCCGCAAAATCACATCGCGAAGTCTCATTACTTGACACGATAGTTGATGGATGTATCTAGTCACTTTATGGGATGATACATTGTCTCTATCTCAATGTAAGTAGGTGAGGCTATTTAATGGATTTTTAAAAAGGTGATGTGTGTGGTTGGGAATTAAACCCAAATGTGTTTGAAATGAATTTCAAAATGCATTTGATGCATAAAGTTCCACCAAAACCGTATACACTACTGACTTTCCATTTTCCCACCTCTCTCTCCTCTTCTTCTCCTCTCTTCTCTCACGCCGCCATTTTCTGGTTTCAAGAGGCAGTGAACTTCCGAACAAAATAAAAGAAAATGGAGGGAAGCAAGTGTGTTTTGTTTGTGGCAAAAAAGAGTGCTAGCACACTCCGGGATCATTCCAAGGTGATAAGGGAAGTATACCCATGAGTAGGGAACGTTTTTGATGAAGCTTGAAGCTCGTTTTTCTTGATCAAAATGGAGAGCAAAACAGAAGCACAAACTGCTGCAGTTCACGCACATAAGCAGTGGGCAGTGAGCAGAATTTCAGTTCGTTTGTTGCCCAAATCGTCTCTCAACCGCTCGATGTAAGTATTCCGCACTTCCGTCGTTGTATTCGCTTATGATTCATGCTTGAGTTTTGATCTTGGGACCTATAGAAACT
Source organism: Zanthoxylum bungeanum (assembly GCA_019454045.1). Classification (NCBI taxonomy): domain Eukaryota; kingdom Viridiplantae; phylum Streptophyta; class Magnoliopsida; order Sapindales; family Rutaceae; genus Zanthoxylum; species Zanthoxylum bungeanum. The sequence goes on from SKCR01050401.1 coordinate 16,437, forward strand.
CCAACATATTCCACCCCATGAAGCCCGTAAATACTGCCCCTAAAACACACAAACAAAGCCAGCAAAAACAACCCCTTGTCACGCCCAAATCAGCCCATTGAAGTCACCTTCATGCACGCCCAAAGTAGCAACAAATCTTCACTTCCCTTTGTCCCACATTGGTGAGGAAACACACTCCCCTTTTAACCACACTATTTCACGCCCTTACCCCTTTGTCCCACATTGGTTATGAAAAACCCTCCACCTATTACACCTCATACACCTCACAGCATCACCCAGCCTTCACACTAACAGCACACGCAAAACCTTTCTCTCGCGCACATACATAGCAAAAAGATATCACAAACCAGTCCCTTATTTCAGCCATTGCATTCACGCCTACTGCCCCTCACTACAAGCCCCCGATTCTTGCAAGTCACCTTCCTCACTGCAGCCCTCTCACATGCAAGTCAGCCCCCTCATTTAGCCCTTGCATTTCACGTAAGTCACCCCCCTCAGTGCAGCCCTCTCACACGTAAGTCACCCCCTTCATTCAGCCTTTGCACTTCACGCAAGTCAGCCCCCCTTAATTCACTAAAGTTTGTGCCCAAATACTGACCAGAAAAGTCTACTGAAATAGCCCTCGGAAACCACGCCATTAGCCCTCCATTCCCCCCTGAAATTGACGCCACTACAGCCCCTGAAACTCCCATTAGATCACCGAGGAAACAACAACAGAAACAACCCTTATAGTACCAAAAATCCTGCCTCTAAACTACCTCTCACTACCGAAAAAACTACACCAGAAAATTGCCTGTAATTACCGCATAAATACCCCTTAAAACTGTCCAGAAAGCACCCCAAAACTGCACACCAAACTGCCCAGTCCAAAGCTTTAAAACCACAAAAAACAGCAGCCCAATACCCCTCCAAACATGCCAAAACAGTCCCCAATTCATTGCAAACTAGTAAGACGAATACCGTAACTGAAATACCGCGAAACGAAGTGAAAATAGCGAGGAAAATAGTGAAACAGCGAAGGAAAACGTCGAACCAGTGAACCAAATGAGTTACAGAGTGTTAGCCCTTCCGACGACCGTGAAACGCACTTCCAAAAGGCGACACAAAAGGTTAGACCTGAGGGAATAAGTTATTTATCTTATTCGCATGAATTAGTGATTTAGAAAGTATGTTATTTAATTTCTTCGCATGAATTAGTAACTTAGAAAGTATGATAGTTATTTTTCCTCGCATGAATTAGCAATTTAGAAGGCATGTAACTTACTTATTTCACATGAATATTGTAAATTAGTGTATGATGTGATTTCGGGTGAATGAAATATGTGTTCCTTCTTCTGGTATATTGGATGGAAACCCGGACTTAAATTTTCGTAGCCGGATCCGAATGGACGGTATTATGGCTTGCACTCGGGATACAATGCCCCGTACCACTTGAGAGATACACGTATTTCGTTTCATCCAACCTTGTATTCGAGCATGATTAGGCCGTTAGAAGGTTATTTTATTTCTAGCATGACTTAGTTATTTTCTTTCGCAATAAGAGCTTAATTTACATTATGTTTAAGTCGTATTTATTCAACATGCTTATTGTGTGATATCATGCGTTTGCCGTTATGAAAGTTTACTTTGGAAGCATGCAAACCTAGATTTAGGCTTTATAAGAATTTAGACTACTTAGACCAATATCTATGTTAAGTAGACTTGGTTAAAATTGCACAAATTCATTCATTACAAATGACATAAGTAAGGGACCATTCTGAACCCAACGGTTTGAGGTCTTCCCTTGCGAGGGGTGGGTGCGGCATTAAATCATTTTCCCGGTTCACACCTGGTGGCGACTCCTTTATTCTCCGGTTTAGTCCCGCGCAGACTACTCCACACTCCTAACCGGGCCGCGAGCCCGGAACATCGTCGCTGATTTCTGAGTTCTACAGAAACATGCAGCGTTAGCAAGCATTATCCAAATGGATTTACCGTGGCAACAGGTAAAAGGTTGAATCGTAATCAACATAATGTTGATAACGATACCTTTTCGCTACAAGCCCAGCTTAGTACGTTGGTATGTTGCCATCAATGTATGTCTTCATTGAAGACTTATATAGTACCAATAGGCACAATGCCTTGTGGTACATCAACTACTATCCAAACTTGGTTGATATACATGGAATCTATTTCAGATTCATGACACTTTTTCATAATAGGGAGTCTATACCTTGTATCACTTCCTCATATGAAGTCAGTTGGTATACCTCAATAAGATAGACATCTTTATGAGGTGAGATCAGAAACCCATACCCCAGGTTGTTTTATGACTCTCTCCGACATACGCGGTTCTTGTGTATTTGAAGATTAATGTTATAGTTTCATCCTTGATGAACTATTTATGTTCCATTAGGGATCCGATGCTTGGAATAGTATTACTCCGATTTTCATCGAGTTTTACTATCTTCCCACTAACCACTGCATATCGGTATTCCTCTTAGGAAGACCGCATGGTGAGCAACAATTACATTGTTCTCAAGTGAGTTGTATAAGTACAATACTTTGGTATCCCTAGGATAACGTGCATTTGGCACTTATCCTATTTGGGTTTTAGTTTGGTATCATCCTAACATATGCCTAGCATCCCAAATATTCAGGAATGAGAAATCCGGTTTCTTTCCTGTTCATATCTAATATGAAATCTGTCAAACATATTTTATGGAACCTTATTCAAAATAAGTATTGCACTGTTAATGTTTATCCGTTGAAGGAAATGGTAGCTCAGAGCGACTCATGATTAACCTTATCATGTCCAACAAAATTCGGTTACTCAGTTCAGACACACCGTCAAATTGACGTGTTCCGGGTGGAGTCCTCATTGAAAGAATACTATACTCTTTCAAGTATATTAGAAACTTATTGCTTATGTATTTTCCATTATGGTCTAACCGTGACGATTTAATACTTTAGCCGATCTGTTTGTCTATTTCGTGTCGAAACTTTAAAATTTTCTGATTTGCGTTTCTAAAGAAACACATAACCACAACGCGATGCCACATCCGTAAAGGTCACGAAATATTCATATTCACCTCTAGCCTAGCTAGACATGGGCCCACTTGCTTCACTATGAACTAGGGCTAACAGATCTGTGGCATTTACACTTTTACCAAGTAAATAGTGTTTTAGGCACTTTGCCGAATAAACTAGATTCGTAGACTTTATTTGATTGGAATCAAATCAGTCCTAGTAGCCACTCTTCGAAAGTGTGGATATACGAGTCTTGTTTAATTGTTTCCCAGACAACAATGCCACATCAGTTTCTTTTGATCAAATCAGTTCGGGCTATTTGTTTGTCACGTTATACGTTTGAGATTTATTTATATTTAAAATATAAATTATGTTATTCACATCTAATTTGTTTATCTCAATATCATCTTTATATAATAAAACACTTTAGTGTTCTATAATATAAAGGTTCACCGCAGCGGGTTAAACACTGATATAAAGATAATGTTTCTAGGCAAACTAGTTACATTATAACAGTTTCCCAATTTAGGTACACCCCGAGGGTAGTTCCTAAAATTAGGTTTATGCGGTTAAAACAGCGATTTTCGTCATGTTTCCAATTCGCAGATAAATCTCTATTGAAGTCAGTATCCTGTTCAAAACAGATTCTGAACATCAATATATCTTAATATATCACACTAAGTATCTAAAATCCAATTTTAATACTAGTAGTGAACATAATTATGACAAACATATTTAAAGCCGGAGCCTTGCACCGTCTTTAATTCCTTCATGTCTGCTTTGTCCAAACGGTAGTCACGCTTCCGCGATCCCGTTTGCCACATTTAGGCAGACATTTTGGGATATGTCCTTTATCTTCCCAGAAGATTATAATGATTTTCCTTTGCCCTTTTCACATTCCAGAAGCCTTCGTGCTAGCCTTGGGTTTCTAGAATATCGAAGTAAGGTGCGCCTTGCGCTACTTGTCTTATTGCAAATTTTGACTTTATCTCCTTGAGAAAAGTCATTAACTCTCCAAGAGTTATTTATTGCAATATTAGTACTTCTAAAATCTAAGCTAAATTGATTAAGCACTAAAGTTATCATTACATGATCTTCCAAAGATTATGCTCGACTATTTGCTTAACTCCGGGCTTAGGCCTAATATGTTATTTTATCAAATAAAGTAACTTATTAGTTTCCAGGACCATCCTGAAATTATTCCCAATTCGAAAATTAATCCATTTAAATACATTTTCCCTAGGATTATGTTTTAAATGTCAATCTTTCAATTTCTATCTTGATTCTAATAGTCCAACTATTTAATCAACGATTTCGGTACTATATATTATAATGATTATTATAGTCCAACTATTTAATCAACTATAATTAATTAAATCAAAAATATTGATTATTATAATCCAATTATATAATCAAATATAAATGAATAGTTTGAATATAGTCCAACTGTTTATAAAAACAACATTTAAATATTAGTCCAACTAACATTTAATATATATGACGAATGATATTTGTTTGAGCGCGTATGGCAAGTAATTAAACGATTATTGCAAATTCAATTCTTGCCTCCCACTATTTTTCGGCGAGCCTCTAACCCTATGTCGAGTACTCGGGAAACGGTGTTTCCTAGCGGGTTAGGATCCCGTTAAATATCACACAATCTTGACTTTGGCCAACAAATTGTATGATAATTAACTAGGTAGATCTCTAAGATCAATTGGATCCAATCCAATTCCTAGATCCAGTAAAGGGACATCCAAGTCCGAAACATATATCTTATATATGCCAATACATCCAAAGTATTACCTAACCTTTTTCCTCTGAATCAACTAAGCCTTGGCTTTGGCACAACAAACTTAGTGATCCCAGTTAAGCGTGACCCATTGACCATGGAAAGCTTCGTAATCAATGTCGATGGACAAGAAATGGTCTTGACTTTGGCCAACAAACCACAACTTGGACAAGACACTGATATGGAACAAAGCTCTCGTGATTCAAAAACATCCTCGACGGACAAAGGCCTTGACTTTGGCCAAAAGCCAATGCCAGTCTCGGATCTTGAGTGAGAATCACTCAATGGAAGGAAAAATGCTTAATACTTTGCGAGGGTTTTTCGAGTGCAAATTGGCAACCAACTTATTATCTTTGTTAAGGTATCATCATCATACACCCTTAAACATGCATTCTAAACACATAATAAAGCGCATATGAATAAAATAATAATGATATGCGGATGGATACTTTACACTTTGATCCTAGATCAAATCTCTCCCTTTCTCTCTCCCGCTAGCACATGTATTACTTTTACCCGTTACACTACACTTCTAAAGAAACCTCATTTACATTGAGGGGAATAGGTAAGAAGATAATACAAAGAATGCGGAGGTAATAAGGCTGGACACGTAGGTCCAATTAATAAATCAAATTTATTACAACAATTTCTAAAATTGTCCCACCCATCTAATATCCATCCGATATACATTATTCATGCATCGCAACCATGTATTCACAGAAGCATGTTATAAATCAATCTAATCAAATTAATTAATCTGATAATTAGTGATCATCCAATGTTCAAACAACAATTTGATTTTACGCGAGTCAAACTCGTTTTACGAATAAGTACTCAAAGTACGAATTCTCGAATTAAATTAAACTACATAATTAAATCCAATTCAATTTGTATTTAATACTAATTCGCTAATTAATCCAAATTAAATATTACACTTTATTAATAAACTTTTATGATTTAAATTCCAAATTTAATCATTACGGGTCTCAAAGCCCGATTAACGTCCAACGTCAATTTAATTAAAGTCCAATGGCTTTTAATTAATTTCTTTAAGGCGTGGACTTTTGGTCAACTCGGGTCAAACCGAATAACCAAAATCCAATCCGGGAATTACCCCATAAGCCCAGAAATCAATTTAGGCCCATTAGGCCCAATTAAACTTTAAATGTCCATTAGTCGCATTTGGGCTTTATGGATGCGGTTTTGGGCCTAATTGGATACAACCAATTTTGCCTAAACCCATCTTAGTACAACCAAGCCCAATAAGCCCATTTACAACTTTAAAAGCCCAATTTACAAAATAGGCCCAATTTAATTAAATTCCAAAAATCCAATTTCTTAATTTAATTAAACAAAGTGCATAACATAATTAATTACCCAAATCAATATTTCCAAAATATCAAATTAGCGTAATTAATCATGCTTATCATCATTAAATCATGTCCAACACAATTTAACAAAAAATCAAACCCATTCATGCTACACAAAGTCTCGGCCAAAGGGGATTTTCATGTCCAATTTTAAACCCAATCCAATTGAATCCAAATCAACATTAAATCAACATCCCCAATTGTTTTCAAGTCATCCAATGAATCAAAAAACAAAATTCCAAGACAATTAGGGCACTTCACATTTTTGGCCAACACCAAAATTTTGGGCAAATTTGTTCCAAACAAAATTTCAACAAATTGATCCAATCAATTTTCAATTAAAACATATTTAAGCATACTAATTCATCCAATTTCATTAAAACATGCTAAAATACAATTTACCCAATTTGAAGCCCTTAATCAATTTCATGCTTTTCCTTGCTAATGATACCATTGTTGGAGTTTGCTAATGTCCCAAGGATCAATAAACAAGCATGAAACATAGGCGAATACAATGAGGGAGTTACGGAATACTCACATCGATCGGTTAAGCGACGCGGGAGGCAACAAAAATTCTATTTTCTGCATCCATGGACTGCTCGGCAGTGGCTGATTTCCTCACTGTTTTGGCGTCCATTGATGCTCCTTGAACAAGCTCCAAGCTTCGTCAAACGATTCCCGACTCATGGGTGGACTTCCCTATCACCTTCGCATGTCTCTCAGAGTGCTAGCTCTCTTGATTTTTGCCACAAAAACCATCACACTTGCTTCCCTCATTCACGGTTTTGCAAACCAGAAAACCAGAAAATTTTCAGCCCCTTGGGCGTGAATGATGAAGAGAGAAGAGAGGTCAGAGTGTTGAAAATGTGTTAAAGTTAATTGATTTCTAAAATCAATTTAACATATACCAAAATATATAATAATAATATATGTCACTCAAGCTTTCAAAAGCTTTTCAACAACTCCCATCAAGTCATATCTATCAATCAAGTTGTCAAGTCACATCACTCAAAGTGACAAGTGATTTGACGCTTGATGTGACTAATGATTTGATGCTTGATTTGACTTGCGTGCTGCACTCGAATTCGAAATGCGAATGCGCTCGAAAATAATCCCGGGCTCGGGTTCGCTAATTCAGAATTAACGAATTTTCCATTGCAACGCAATTAAATGATTATGCCTAGCGAAATCACTATTCACGACGCTAACGAATTAATTCTAAATTAACTCGTTCGCCCGAATTAAAATCTAATTTTAATTCCGCGTCGAAATCCAATTTCGTTTAATATATCAAATATATTAATTTATCGATTAATTCCAAATTAATCGTTTTCTCTCTTTAAATGATATTTTATCCCAGATAAAATATCTCCGCAATAATCCCAGATTAATTTTCTCTCTATCTAATTAATCTCAGATTAATTAAAAGTGCGAGTCATACGTCATCGGTGTGAATCTTTGGGAAGCGACCAATGAGATCCCCGGATATGTTGGCAGTAAATTTAGTCGTCGGACTATCCGAACAAGTAAGTACCTCGTACTACGTTTATACCGATTTACAAGACAAGGTTGGCTTCTAGCAAAGCGCCATGCCTACCCAATTCTCTAGAAATATCCTTATAGGAATAAGGATCTATATCAGGCGTAGTATACGTAGTATTGCGTATTTCGATCCAGTATCGGATGATCACATGCAAGGCCTGGGGCTGGTACAGTGTCTGCCCCGTACGAAGCATATATCGGATTACGAGCAACTAGTCTCTTTATTATCGGATAATCATGACCAAGTCATATTATCCCGACGGTTGTAACCTTTTTAGAGAACCAGTTCTGTATCCCTACACGATCATCATCTCCATATGACTGGAGTGACACTTCCGTCTTGACATCACACCCAACACACTACGATTCTCAATATACCCAGAAGAGGCTTACACAGAAACTGGTTAAGGCCCTGGACGACCAAAACCAAAGTATATTGATTGTCGTAAGTATTAGCGCTGCAAGTCTCAGGTTAAGACCAAATACACCTACCCTGATTTCGGATTTCCATAGACACATAGTCATACTACCAATGGAATTCCGATGGGGTCTATCCAGAGCGAATCTGTTTCCCGTACCATCGGTAAAACACAACCTCCTATTACACTTGCATGAGTACCTATACCCAAATATGTGATAACTATACCGTTGTGCCCTCACAATGCGCACAAGTGTAATACTAGTCTTTTACGTATTCATCGATGTCCAATCTCGATAATACTCTGACTAGGGATATTTAATGATTTATCCTTCATGGACTGATACTGTCTCATATCATTCTCAATCCAGGAACAAATCACAGGGACCTCCTATTATTTATATATCTTGGTGATCTAATCACAAATGATAAGAGTGCAATCTCCTTTGTCACATAGTTAATTTTTACAACAACACCATGATCTGTACAAATAGTGACGTTATGGGTCATAATTTTCCAACACCCAGCTGCTAACAGAATTACTCCTAATCTGATTAGGATTATTTAGATCCAAAATGCTTCTTTTGCTACCTCAGCTGCAGCAATATTCCGCTTTTATTGTTTATTCGCCAATAATATCTTGCTTGGAAAATTTCCAGCTCACTGTTCCGTTATTAAAACTATATATGTACCCTAAGTGCGACTCATAATCATAATCATCGGTTTGGAAACTTACAGCGGTGAACCTAGTCACCTCAAGTTCTTCATCTCCATAACTTAAGAAGCATCCTTAGTTCGTCTAAGATACTTATGGATGTTCTTAACATCAATCCAGTGACCATCACCTGGATTGCCCAGATTGTGTCTACGTGTGCTCAAAGCAAATGAGACATCAGGTCATGTAAATATCAAAATGCATAAACACTGAGAGAGTGTAAGCAGATTTCTAGATCTATCCCAGTAGATCTTTATTCCTATGATAAAGCCTGCTTCTCCCAGGTATTCTATGGAGAATTTTTCATGAAAGCCAAGCTTTCACCGATTTTAGTATGGGAATGTTATTGCTAAGAAGCAATATGTCATTAACTTATAGGAAATTCATTGTCAGTGCGCTCCCACTGACCTTCTTATATACACAAGAATTATTTTTCGTTTTGAATTAAATCATATACCATTATGATTACATCAAAACGCTGGTTCCATGAATGCAATGCTTGCTTCAATCCATAAATGGATCAATTTAACTTGCAAACCTTGTTTGCATGTTTTGGCACGAAAAAACCGTCAAGATGTTGCATACAAACATCCTCCAAAAGGTTTCCGTTTAAGGAAAGCGATTTTTATGTTCAGCTGCCATATTTCATAAATGAAATATACAGTTATAGCAAGCATTATCCAAATGGATTTAATCATAGCAACATGTGAAATAGTTTTGTCGTAGTCGACACTATATCGTTGACGATACCCTTTCTGTACAAGTCTTGCTATGTACATTTGTATGTTGCGATCCATGTATGTCTTCCTTGAAGACACATATACTACCAATAGGCACAATGCCTTCTGGTACATCAACTAGTATCCAAATTTGGTTGATATACATGGAATCCATTTCGGACTTAATGGCACTTTGCCATAAAAGGAGTCGATACCTTGTATCATTTCCTCATACGTAACCAGTTCGTCTTCCTCAATAAGATTGACATGCACATGAGGTGAGATCATAAACTCACACCTCCCAGGTTATTTTCTGACTCTCTCCGACCTACGCGATTCTTGTGTATTCGAATATTATTGGTATAGTTTCATCCCTGATGAACTATTTGTGTTCCGTAATGACTCGGTGCCTGGAACAGTATTACTCTGATTTTCATCGAGTCTTAATTTCCTCCCACTAACCACTGCATATAGGAATTCCTCTTAGGAAAACCGCATGGAGAGTAACAATTACATTGTTCTCCTCTGAGTTGTATAAGTACTATACTTTGGTTTCCCTATGACAACCTACAAATAGGCACTTATCCAATTTGGTATCTAGTTTGGTATCATCCAAACGTATGCCCGGCATTCCCAAATCATCATGAATGAGAAACCCGGTTTCTTTCCTGTCCATATCTAATATGAAGTCTGTCGAACAGATTTTTACGAAACCTTATTCAAAAAAAAGTATTGCACTGTTTAATGCGTATCCTTAGAAGGAAACTGGTAGCTCAAAGCGACTCATATGTTTAAGTATTGTCCATTATGGTCTGACCGCAATGTTCTAATACTTTTACCGGTCTGTTTTCTTACGTCATGTCGAAACTTTTTGAATTTATCAAATGTTTCTGACTTGTGTCTCATAAGATACACATAACCGTAACGCGATGCCACATCCGTAAAGGTTACAAAGTACTCATATCGACCTCTAGCCTAGCTAGACATGGGCCCACTTACGTCACTATGAACGAGGGCTAACAGAGCGGTGGCACTTGCACTTTTACCAAGTAAAAGGTGTTTTAGGCACTTTGCCTAATTAAACTATATTCGTAGACATAATTTGAATTAGAATCAAATCCGTCCAAGTATCCACTCTTCGAAAGTGTGGATATACGAGTCTTGTTAATGCATCCCATATGAAAATGCCACAAATAAGTCTCATCTGATTAATTCAGTTTGAGCTACTTGTTTGTCATGTTATATGTTTGAGATTCATTTATATTCAAAATATAAATACTGTTATTCACATCTAATGTGTATATCTCGATATCATCTTTATAAACAAAAATACCTGGTGTTTCGGAATATAAAGGTATACCCGCAACATGTTAAACTAGATACAGAGATAATGTTTCTAGTCAAACTAGATACATTATAATAGTCTCCTAGTTAAAGTACATGCCGAAATGGCAGTTCCAAAACTTAGGTTTCTACGGCCAAAACAACGACTCTCGTCCTGTTTCCGACTTGTAGGTCGATCTCACCTGAAGCCAGTCTCCTGCTTACCAGCAGATTCTACACATCGATACATATATTCATGTACCACTTCTAGTATCCAAAATTCAATTTTAAAACCAGTAGTGAACATGTTTATAACAAACATTTTTGAAGCCGGAACCTTGTCCCGCTTCCACTTCCTTTAAGTCTTTTTAAGAAGCTCTTGCTATGCATAACGAATTGAGCACTAAAGTTATCATCACAATGAGTCTTCTCAAGCTCATTCTTTATTATTCCCTCAACTCCGGGCTTATGCTCAAGAGGTTCTACTCCCAATCTGAAAATTAAAGTCGTTAAAGACATTTTCCCCAAGATTATGTCCTTTGACGCTAATCTTTCAGTCATCTTGATTGCTATAGTCCAACTATCCAATCAATGATTTCAGGTACAATTAAATGCAATGATTACTATAGTCTAACTATATAATCAACTACAATTGTTCAGTTACATTCAGATGTATTGATTACTATAATCCAATTATATAATCAGCTACAAATGAAGTAGTTTGAATACAGTCTAACTGTTTAATTAAAACAACAATTGAATATTACTTCAACTAATATATTTAATATTAAATGACGAAAATGAAATGAGCGCGTATTGGCAAGTATCTAAATGAAATTGCAAATTTAATACTTACCTCCCACTATTTTTCGGCGAGCCTCTAACCCTTTGTGGAGTACTCGAGAAACCTAGTTTCATAGTGGGCTAGGATCCCGTTAAAAGATACACAACCTTGACTTTGGCCAACAAATTGTATAAAATTTAACTAGGTAGATCTCTAAGATCAATTGGATCTCATCCAATTCCTAGATCTAGTAGGTGGACATCCAAGTCCGAAACATATATCCTATATATGCCAATATATCCAATATATTCCCTAACCTTTTCCTCTGAATCAACTAAGCCTTGGCTTTGGCACAACAAGCTTAATGATTCCAGTTAAGCGGGACCCATTGACTTTGGAAAGCTTCGTAATCGATGTCGATGGACAAGAAGTGATCTTGACATTGGCCAACAAATCACAACTTGGACAAGACAAAAGATATGGAACAAAGCCTCCATGATTCAAACATATCCGCGATGGACAAAGGTCTTGACTTTGGCCAACAAACCAAAGCCAATCTTAGATCTTGAGAATGAATCACTCAATAGAAGGAAAATGCTTAATATTTGTTAAGGGTTTTTTCGCGTAAATTGGCAACCAATTTATTATCTTTGATTAGGTCTCATCATACACCCTTAAGCATGCATTCTAAAAGCATAATAACGCGCGATAAAATTAATAATGATATGCGGATGGATATATAATACAATTTGCTCCTATAACAAATCTCTCTCTTTCCTCTCTCTTGCTTGCACTATTCTTACTTCTACCCAATTACATAACACTTCTAAAGAAACCTCATTTACATTGAGGGGAATATGTGAGAAGAGAAATACAATGAGAAAAGAGGTAATAAGCTGGACACGCAAGTCCAATTTAATAAATTCTAAATTTATTACAACAATTTCCAAAATTGCCCTAACCCTTCTAATATCCATCCGATATACATTATTCATACATACATCCAAGTATTAACACAAAGCATGTTATTAATCAATCTAATCCAATTAATTAATCTTTGATTAATGACCATCCAATGTTCATACAACGATTTGATTTGCTCGAGTCAAACTTGTTTAAGAATAAATACTCAAAGTAAGTATTCTTGAATTATATCGAACTATAATTTTAAATCCAATTTAAATTGTATCCAATACTAATTCATATTTAATTCCAAATTATATAATTACATTTATTTATGTGCCTTAAAGACTTGGATTCAAAATTCAATCTTAATGGGTCTCAAAGGCCCAATTAGTATCCAATACTATTTAATTAAAGTCCAATGGGCTTTTAATTAATTCTTTAGGCTTGGGCTTTCGGCCAAAATGGATCTAACCCATAATGCCTAGGCCCAATAGGAATCACCCTATGCCATGAATCAATTTTGGCCCATTAGGCCCAATTAAATTATTAAAGGCCCAATAGTCATATTTTGGACATTATGGAAATGGTTTAGGCCCAAATATAATCAAAGACTAAAATTTGGCCCAATCATGTCCATTATCCCAAATACAACAATTAAATTAATACAACATTCCAAATTATATATTAATTCAATTAAAGTGCAATCACCATAATTAATTAATTAACCTAATGTTTCCAAAACATTAATTTAATCTAATTAATCATGCCTAATTCCCACATTCATGTCCAACACAAAATTGGGGCAAAATCAAATCTATAACAAGCTTCACATTTCACGGCAATACATGAAATTAACATCCAATTTTGATTTCAATCTAATTAAATCAACAATTAATATTCAATTTCATGTGAATCAACATATCCAATAGTCTAATTCAAAATTAACCATGAGCTTCTAGGGTAATTTTCGGCCAAGCATGGATTTTGGGGATTTTTGATCTAATCAATTTATCATAAAATCAATGATGTACAAATCCAATTAAACATCATATAAACTCAACCAAACAATCAATTTAGGAAAAATCAAGCTCTAAGTATAAAATCCCAAATTAAAGTCATGAACCCTAGAAATTAAATCATGCTTAGATCTCGCTCTGATACCATTGTTAGTGTCCTAAACATGCCACGGGATCTCTAAGCGTGATTCGTGTGTGAATAATAATAAAAAATAAGTTGCGGAAGACTTACATTGATCGGCTTGAGTTCAAAAACTTTCATGGATGTTGAAGCTTCCAAGTTATTATGTGAGTATCCCTATCACCTTCATTTGACTCCCATATGTGCTAGCAAGAACAAAAGTGACTGAATTTTTCCCTCCAAGAGAAGCCACAATTCCCCCGGAGAGAAGGAAAGCAATCGGCCTAAATTACCAAAGGCCTTTTCGCCCAAGCTTCCAAAGCAAGAAGGCCATTTCGGCCAAGGTGAGAAATCAAATGCCCAATATGGTCGGCCAATAACCTTTCACTTTGAAAAGTCAAAATTGCCTTTTGTTGCAGAGGCAAAAATAGCATCCTCTCTAATTCGGCCAAGTCGGTCTGCATAAAGAAGAAGCAATTAATGGCCTGACAGCGTCAACTTGAAGAGAGAGCAATAGACAAACAGAGTGCTTTTTCTGTTTGACCTGTGAGGTCAGCGGCCACTTAGGCTATAAAGATCAATGGCCATTTCGGCCATAAACTAAAGGAAAATGGCCAATTCGGCCAAATGATCATCTATGGCCGTTTCGGCCAAGCAGAGGAAATAAGGCCATTTCGGCCTAAATTGCCATGGAGAGAGATTAACAAAATAATAATAATTATTATTTATATGTGTTGACTGTTTAAATAAATATTCAAACACTATCGTCAACCACTCCCATCAATCATTGACAATTGATGTGAGTCATGGGTCCCACCAATTTAATTCCAGATCTAGTTGGCTTTTTCAACACACTTTGGGCTCGGATTGGTTTAATCCGATTAAAATAATTTTCCGTCGCGATATAATTAAATTCAATTTAATTAAATAATAATACATAGTAAAATTATTACGAAATTCGCTCACGAATTAATTCCAAATTAATTCGTTCGCAAAAATTAAAATCCAATTTAATTTCTTGTTGAAATCCAATTTTAATTAATACATCTAATATATTATTTAGCCCAATTAAATAAATTAAATAGTAAAATCTAATTTAACTATTAAATTTATTTTACCGATTAATTCCAAATTAATTGCGTTCTCTCCTTTCGACGAATTTAATCCCAGATAAATTCTCGACGTAATTAATCCCAGATTAATTCTTTCTCTGATAATTAATCCGAGATTAATTCTTGCCGTAATTAATCCCAGATTAATTTCATCTCTTAATTAATCCCAGATTAATATTCTCTCTTTATTATTCCCAGATTAATATTCTCTCTGATAATTAATCCCAGATTAATATTGTTCGAGTCAAACATCATCGGTGAATCTTTGGGATGCGACCCAAGATATCTCTAGATATGTTGGCAGTAAATACGGTCATCGGACTATCCAAACACGTGCGTACTCGGTACCATGTTTCTACCGATTTACAAGACATGGTTGGCTTCTAGCAAAACACCGTGCCTACCCAATTCTCCAGAAATATTCTTCTACGAAATACATGATATATGTCAGGCGTAGTATATATAGTATTGCGTATTACGATCCAGTATCGGATGTCACATGCAAGGCCTGGGGCTGGAGTTGTGTCTGCCCCGTACGAAGCATATATCAGATCACAAGCAACTAGTCTATTTATGATCGGAAAGTCATGACCAAGTCATACTTCCCCGATGGCTATAACACTTAGAGTACAAGTTTTTTATCCCTGCGTGATCATCATCTCCATATGACTGAAGTGATACTTCCATCTTGACATCACACCCAATACACTACAATTCTCAGTATACCCAAAAGAGGCGTACACAGAACCTGTTAAAGTCCTGGACGACCAAAACCAAAGTATATTGATTGTCGCAAGTATTAGCGATGCAAGTCTCAGGTTAAGACCAAATAGACCTACCCTGATTCGGATTCTCAAAGACACATAGTCATACTACCAATGGGATTCCGAGGGGTCTATCTAGAGCGAAGCTGTTTTCGTACCATCGGTAAACGGAACCTCCTATTACACTTGCATGAGTATGCAATACCCAAATATATGAGAACTGTGTCGTTACGCTTTCATAACACGCACAAGTGTAATACTAGTCTATTCCGCATTATCGATGTCCAGTCTCGATAATACTAGTGATATTTAATGATTAAACCTTTGTGGATTAATACTGTCTCATATCTTATTAATCTGGAACTAATCATTAGGAATTTTATCATTTATATATCCTAGGTAATCCAATTACAAATGATAAAAGAGCAATTTCCTTTGTCACATAGTTAATTTGTACAACAATATCAAGTTCTGTACAAATAATGATGCTATGGGTCATAATTATCCAACACTATGGGCCTCCGTGGAATTTGTAGCCTCGAGAGGTACATAGTATGGGAAAGACCGAAGAGCTTATGTGGTGTTTGTAGCCTCGGGATATGCCTAGCACGGGGAGGGAGAATGCCCATGTGGCATTGGCCATCCTGCTTCATATCTGTAGGAGCATATCATGGGGAAGGCATGAGGGTCTCCGTGGCATTTGCAGACTTTGGGAATGCCTAGCATGAGAAATAACTCATGGCATTGGCAGCCCCTTAATCCGTAGCTCAGTTCTCTGGGATATTGAATTGTGAGGTTCAAAATTGTTATTTTGGGTGGCATAGGGCAAGACACTATCTTCGGGTCCCTTGTTGTTTCTTTTGGGTTTACACGGGATATATGATATATCACCATCATTTTGTTTATCTTGTTTTTTTTATCTTGGTTTTGTTTTTGATGGATGACTTGAAGTGGGACGCCATTTCCAGTCTCCATATTGATTTTCGGAGGTTGAAAATCTTCCATCACGGTTAAGTCGTGGAAAGAATATTGATGGTTCGGGGCTGTATTTATTCCGCCAAGGCCATGATTGGTGGCACAAGGAGGGTACATTCCCTTGGGGCAGTTTGTTTAATGGATTGGGGTTGTATTCGTTCCACTGAGGCCATGATTGGTGGTACAAGGAGGGTATATTCCCTTGGGCTAGTTTGTTTAATGGCTCGGGATTTTATTCCGCCGAGGACATGATTGGTGGCACAAAGAGGGTATATTCTGTTAGGGCCAGTTTGTTTGATAGCTCAGGATTGCATTCTTTCCACTAAGGCTATGTTGATGGCACAAAGAGGATACATTCCCTTGTGGCCAAGTTATTGCACCGGCTCGGGGTCGGGTTACATCCCACCGAGGCGTTATTATCTTCATTGGCATGGGGTTGGAGTTTCTCCCCTATGACCATGTGTTGGTGGCACCAGAAAGGTACATTCCCTTGTGGTCAAGTTTTCAGATCGGCTTGGGGTTGGGTTACATCCCGCCGAGGCCCTATTACTGCGTGTTGGCGTAAGAAGGTTTATTCCCTTGCTGCTAATGGACTTATATGGCGTGGGGTCGGAATCCGTCTCCCAATCCCTCTCTTTGTCAAATCACCTCGGGCTGGGTTGCTTCCCACCGAGGCTCTTTTGTTGTATGATAGCCTGAGGTGAGTTTTACCTCGTGACCTTTGTTTTGTTTTACAGGTTATCGCATATCATCCACTTCCCGAAGTGGCATAAGATGAGCTTTTTCAAGCGGGGAAACTAAGGGATAAATTGACCAAATTCAGTTCAGGTCAACATTCTTAGTCAAAGAGAGCCTAGTGGAAGAGATGGCCAAGCTATGGATTAGAAACAGATGTGCTAGATCCAGATTACGAACCCGGCGCATATTTTTACAAAGAGCACTGATGCTTGCAGATTATGGAACCTATTATGATGTGGGGTATACTTGAGATTCTAGATTGGATTAAGTTTGAACATCAGCGTGAGAGGAAACCACAACCTTTTCATAGTTCCCAGCATCAACTCACCAACTCATTAATACCAAGAACTAATGGACATATGTTGATGGTGACTTTCTACTCCAAGAAACTTTGAAGCCTGAAGAGGGGTATAATGAGATTTGTCCTTAAAAAGATTGAGATCCAAGGTCCTTGTGAGGATGAGAGGTTAGATGAAGGGGCAGAAGGAAATGAGAGAAGAACCAAACTCGACCTGATATAAAGGCATCAAATTCAACAGCACCTGGGCATCTGTGAAGGCCGACCCAACCTAGTAATGTGATGAAAGTAAAGGTTTCAGCATCAACCCGACCTAGTTGGACATGACGATTATTTTAGTTTACAGTCGATCATCTCAACTTGCTGACCCGATGAGGTAGGTCGGGGTAATGTCATTATGTTCAAGTCCGGACAACGTAATCCCTAAACGGAGGTTTGAGTCTCCCAAACATTGATGGGAATATAAGTATGTCAGCGGTTAATGAGACATAGCAGAGCTGCAAGTTCATTAACTGACACACGCTATCGTGTGGGAGTGGTTGGAATACCAATTGGTACATAACAATAACTTGTAACAGTTACCAAAAATGGGTAATTTAATGAAGTTTAGATAGCAGGTCGTAACTATTTTAGGCGGCCGGGCTATAAACTGTAGGGTAATTGGCGAAGAGAGCCTAATTAATAATAGCTTGGTAACGTGGGTGACATCATGGAGTTAGTGAAATGGTGTATTTTGTTTTAGTATATAAAGGGGTTGAGAGTTCATTGTAAGGGGTTAATCAATTTTATTAAAAAATCATTTGTAACTAGAAATAGAGAGAAAAGAATACCGAGCTAGAGAAAGAAAAGAGGTCGGTCAGACCCGAGTCAGTAATAAAAGTTTCATTTTCCCTTGTGTCTGTTGACATAGGTTGGATCCATTCCTCTAAACCACGTTAAATCTTTTGTCTTGTCTGTTGTTTCTATCTTTTTCCAAGTTTGAATTTGGTTTCTAAAAAAACTAAACAAATTCACAATTGAGGGAGGTTAGTTTTATGAGTCATTTTCCCGAATTACCCATGGAATAAAAAAATAGCCGTAAACACATACAAAATGATCAACAACTCTTCAGTATAGGTACTGAGATGTTCAAATTTATGGCAAAATACATGTGATGGAAGCGCTAAAGCTCTCTTAGTAAATATTGCATATAGCTTTGCCAATTAAATTTTTCATATTGCGGGAACCCCAAATACACCAAATGTTAGTAATTGAAAAGTACAATCGAATGTGAAAAACTCAGAGAGAAACCTTTTTTTACATAATATCTATTATTATAATCAAATGGGAGAAATTAGGAGCCCAAGATTTTCAAATAATACTAAAGGAAAACATAAAAAAACATCTTACATGCGATAATCAACACTGTTGTCATGGTTACAGAAGGGACAACTGAAGACAATGTCAAGCTTGTCCATTCTCTTTTTGGGAGGAGGCTTTTCCCTGGACTTCCTCTTTCCCATAGCTCAAGTCATTCAATAACAGAGTTCCAATTCACACACAAATCAATCTGCAATCCAAAGAAAAAAATTTCAAATCAACTCATCGAGCTCGAAAATTAATCTTATGTTTGTTATATGGAATCACCCAAAATAGTACATAAAATAAAATTATGTTTAAACCAAACAAAATAAAAATGATAAATCAAGTCAGTTACATTCACAGTTGTTAACTAAATTGAGATTGTAATGTAGTCTTCATAAAATAGCCTCATACATTAGGTTGAAATTATATTATTTCGTCAAATTTGGCACAAATATCAAATATTTTCTAAAAACAATTCAGCGCAACCAAATAGAGTGTACATACTATTAGGGTTGGTACTTTGAGTGCCAATCCAGATCGTATTTATGATTGATTTATGAATACAAACAATTCATTTCTATAATATTACGTATGTATGGTCGCAACTCTTGTCTTTTATATACATATTTGATCTAATTTTGATTAGATTACATATTCCATGCTTGATATATGATATATAATCCAATTTCTGGGTTTACACATGCTTATAATCTAGATGTTTTCTTGATTTTTTTGTTTCGGGTTAATGAGAAATATAACGGAGATTTAAAGGTTATGTTGAGTTATGGTTTCCCGGGTAGAATTAAATTACCGAGAAAGTGACCTAAATTAAATATCTACATTCGATGTAGAATAAAATCCACTTTAGGAATATCCCCGTTAATAAGGCTTTGTAGTGACTAGTATTAGGAATACTTGTTTCTTGGTCCGTCTTGTCAATTCGGATGTGAATGATTTCCTGATGTTGTAGCTGTATCGTGCCAAAACTGCGTAGTTATGGCTAAGGGCAGTTCATTTTACCCCCATAGAACTTATATGATAAGAGAAAAATTCAAGTGAAAATGGAAATCCTGAACGTGCCAAAGTTGTCAGGAATACATTAGTATCTTGAAATTGTTCTCGACAAATGTAGCCTTGATACGCCTCATTATGAACATGTCAAAACTGTCATAACGAGAAACAGTTAGGACCAAAATCACAAGTCACAATGAGTGGGATTGACAATGAGTTGTCTACCTGTGAATATATGCAGGCGAGAACGTGCCAACGTTGTGAGTTGAAATGTATTCATTGGCTCCACTTTTCACGATGGAATTTGATTTAACTATTAAATTCATCATTTTCCGTTAGGGATTATGGTATTACGTAAAATAGTGGAATGCACTAGGTTAAAAATCTATGACCTCAACAGTGACTAATTTTATGGAAATTGTTCACTAATATTTTCCTTATTTTATCATGTAGAAAGATTTAAACTTCTAATCCACTGCATGCATATTTGATATATGTTTTCCGACTTCACTTCTGGTTGCAGGTTTTTAGAATATGTTCTAGAATATACTAAACTATGATATTATAATTAGATTAGTCTGAAACATCAGGAAAATTTGTTCTGATCTTCTTGGAAAATCAAGATGGTTAGTGAGTTAGTTGCTAAGTCAAATTAAGTCATCTAAATTGATATCTTGTTTAGGATATTGACCTGTAGAGAGAATAGTTTCGTTTGTAGTGAGGACTGACGTGAAATAATTCATGTCTCGAGATTCTTGACTAGCATTAAGGAAACCCCATTAATTTTATTTATTTGACAATGACGTTTCTTGGCATTGGTGATCTTTAAAGGTCATGTGTCTGACACAATTTGCTAATCAAGTATTTGCAATTGTTGCGAATGTTTGAAGGCAAGTGAGAAACCTAAATAAAAAAGATTTGTAGAGTTGTATGTAGAGAATATCGATTCTTACAATATGACAATTATAGTTATTGGATGACAGATCTCTCGTCTAATTATTTGAAATATTATTTAATGATATTTTGATAATATAAATAATTTAGAATAGTGGTTTATGAAATTTTATCACTTAAGTATTGTGTTAGTTCCATATTTGTTGGCAATGTCCATAAGAAAATAAGTTCAATTGAGTTGTAATGAGTTTTGAAGTTCTCAAAGTAATTGGACAAGTATTTGGACAACATCATATGGAGATATGATAGCGACATTAACTTTTTTGAACATTCTAGAAGATTTAGAGCTCCAATTGGCATGAGGTCAGTGTCATTGGAATGTAGACTCGAATAAGATCGCTTATATATAAAGAGCGCATGATTTGAACATAGTAAAAAATATGAATTTTCAATTGGTATCGGAGCTTGACCCCGATCATTGACCCGTTTAGCTATGGAGAGAAGTCAACCCTTAAACTTTCCCCAATTCATTGATGACACTGAGTACTTGCATTGGAAGGTTCGCATGAGAGCGTTTATTAAGTCCTTAGATGAGAGGGTCTGGATGTCAATAGAGTACATATGGAAACCTCCCGTGGTTATGATTGATGAGGTATATTCCCTTAAGGATAAACTGACATGGACTAAGGAATAGTTTGATGCTAGCAATAAGACTAGCAAGACTATTAATGCCATTCATGCTATTGTTTGCTCTGTTGAGTTTATGAGAATTTCTTTGTGTGAGATAGCCAATGATGCATGGAACATCCTTCAGACTGTGCACGAGGGCTCATCGTCTGTTAAAAATAATAGACTCCATGAATTTGCCACTAGGTTTGAGGTTGCTAAGATGAAGGATGATGCGACCTTTGATGAATTTTACTAAGATTAATGATATAGTTAACTCAAGCTTTAACCTATGAGAGGTTATTCCTACGAATATGATAGTTAGGAAAATTCTTAGATCCCTGCCTAATAAGTTTTTACCAAATATCATAGCCATCGAGAAATGTAATGACCTAGATCACCTTAAACTAGATGACCTCGTAGGAAAAGTGCAGGTGTCTAAGAAAATGCTTCCTAAATATAGAAAGGCCAAAACCATAGCGATGAAGATCACAAATGAAGTTGGTTATAATCTGTCAAGTGATGATAATGATACTACCCTTACGGATTCTGATTTGGTCATGTTTTCTAAAAGGTTTAGGATTGTCTGATACGTGATAACACCATATATTACCATTACCTCGTATGGTGAAGGATGGTCTAATATGTGATGACACCACAAATCCGTATTCATTTAATGAATATTGTATTCCTGAACTGTGACTAAATATCATTTAACCAATAATTGTTAATGGATCACTAATTTATTAGACTAATACATTAGATGTATATAGTTTGTTGAATTATAAAATGCTCTAGGTAGTTTTATTTACTTCGTAACTTAGTCAATGAATTATCATGGCTTGATAATGTGTATCTTGAAAGGTTCAAGCACTTTCAATTTGTTCTGATGAAATGCAGATCGAATGTTTTGACTAGTTGAAAGATTTTCGATTTGAAATTTTGAAAACTCCATCACTAAAATTCATCTCGAGTCCTTGAATTGTTCAAAGATGATTGATATGACCA
Source organism: Zanthoxylum bungeanum (assembly GCA_019454045.1). Taxonomy (NCBI): domain Eukaryota; kingdom Viridiplantae; phylum Streptophyta; class Magnoliopsida; order Sapindales; family Rutaceae; genus Zanthoxylum; species Zanthoxylum bungeanum. The sequence goes on from SKCR01050401.1 coordinate 38,962, forward strand.
AACAGATGAATTTACAAAATTAGTTCTAAGATTATTTAATGAATATGATTCTTACTCAATGTTATCCTTCTTTGATTCCATCATGATGGAATTGGTAAGTGGGAGAAATCGAATCTTATATGATTTGATTCATTTTATATTGAGTATTATCGAATTAATTTCGATACTCTTGAGAATATGCTCCAATAAATCTAACACATCATTTTGATTAGGGTTCCATTATTTTCTACAGTTACGTATATGATATGTATAAGTAGAAATTCGAATCTTGAAGAGTTTGAGATTTGAATCTTTCATTTATATAATGGTTATACAATTGAAAGAACTTGCGC
>SKCR01050402.1:0-39188 GCA_019454045.1 Zanthoxylum bungeanum
GACCAGGAACTATGTTTGATAATATACATATAGCAGTGACACTTCCCAATGTCAATTATAAACTAACTTTGTAACTGTGTACTGCATTATATATTATCGGGCCTTTGTCTATATATACATATCACTAAACCACATTTAGTTTCAATCTAATCGTAATCAGATCGAATACGTATATAAGAATAAGAGGTGCAACCATAAATAAGTAATATTATAGAATAAGGGGATGTTCGTATTCATGAATCAGACATAAATACGGCCCGGATTGGCGCTCTGAGCACCAACCCCAACAATTTCTCCCACTTGCTCCAGTGCCAATCCACGGTATCATATACACGTCTCAATGTGCATCGTATGCACATGGTCCTCAAAAGCTCACCCAGTACTTAAGAGGTAGGCAACCAAAAACAAGTCCGCTATGACATATTGAGTTTGTCAAACAAACTCTATCGTTTCCCATAGTCAGCATCATTCATATTTTGTAGAATCTAGATTATACATTAATATGACTCTGATGCTACTTCAGTATTGTGCTACAGCTACTGAGTTGTCCAAGTATTTAAGGATCAAATCCAAAATACTATGAAGACAACCGCAAACACAATAACAATTCAAAACTTCTATTTTATAAGGTCACTATGCAACTTCATAAGTCAATACTTCATAAGTTGCATCTAACTCTACTTAGTTAGTAGAATCCTTCGTGACACTCCCACTGCATCTTTTCTGACTCTTTATGACGTAGACTGTCTAACGTCATAATTAGTCTCAAAACTAATATGACCCTAATGGTTGCAGACTATATTCTCCATGAATTAGAAACTCGTTCTTAATATCTCAAAGATCACAAAGAACGTGTTTCAAGATCCATCATATGGTCTATAGATGTCAAAATAACTCGTAACAATTATGATTAAATCGACATCGATAATCGCATGTAATAAAGTATTCACTATGTCATCATCAAATGATACATAATATTGTTTAGACATTCTAATCAATATCTCTTTCAAAAAAAGGAATCATCCTTTATGAAAGATGAATACTATGTATAAGACATACAATAACTGTCGAACAGTTATACTAACTGTCATACAGATAGCCTTGTTATGTCCTTCATTAGATCATATCTAATGTACGACTAATAGGGGTATCTCACAAGTCTCCAAGTTTCATATCATATATAAAACTTTATATCAAATATAACAGAGACTACTCCCACTGCTTTCACGGAGTAAAGAAGACTTAGGTAAATCTTTTACCTCATAAACATCTCATTATTACTATAATAATGACAATGTCGTTAAGATATATAACACTAGAAAGTAATATGTACGCTCCCACTAACCCTTCTAATCACATATGTATTCTATATACTTTGACAAGATCAGACAATCCGACGATATCAAAAATAGAGAACACATACTTCTGGAAGACTTATCCGAGTCTACAATAGGCTCTATAAGCTAGCACACTAAACTGCGATCTCAGCAGAACACAAACTCTAGGGCCATTTCAGAATGAACTCTTCAATAAGGAAATCACAACTGATCTCTTATCTGAATAAGTCATCCAAAAACGCCACTTTGCATTCTTTAGCTAAAATATACAGTTTATTATCAACATTAACCAATATATCTTTAATTGTTCAATTAGTGTGACTAGAGATAAGTTTTCTCAGAATCTACAATAGATTGCTGAGAATAACTTTTCTCACTGTCATACTATAAAGGTCAAACCTTTAATAAGCTCACATTGCTTCCGTTGTGCAAACAATTAGCACATATCATGAACTAATTCATAATGAAAGCGTAATCAAGTTCAAAACTTGATCATAGTAAGCTATGAACAATCTTAGATCTATGGTTCAATGGTGATCTTCCAGAATCGATATCAAATATCGCTTCCATTAAAAGTCATAGGATAATTTTTCTTCAATAAGAAAACAACGGAACCATTAAGTATCAAATACTCGTGAATGATTATGTTATCCTATTGGACTTGCACGGAAGATGTATAAGGGTTGTTTCATCTTATTAATTACATAGTTCCATTTATAATTTATCATTCTCACATTTGACTTCAATAAGTCAAGTCTTTTCTACAATAGTTAACATCTGATGTTACACACCAAGTAATAAAACGATTTTATTACTTAGAATCGTAGGAAAGATATTCTATTAAATAGAATAGAATATTCTATTAAACAGAATAAACGATAAACTTTTACTTATACCTCCGAGGTGTAAGTAATTTCCATTATATAACTATTATATAAAAGAAAGATTGAAATCTCAAACTTTTCAAGATTCAAATTTTCTACCTATACATATCATATACGCAACTGTAGAAAATAATGGAACATTAATTAAAGAGATGAATTAGTGTTACTGGAGTATAACCCCAAGAGTATTGAAACTAATTCGGTAACTTTCAATATCAGACGAATCAAATCATATAAGATTCGATTGCTCCCACTACTCAATTCCATCAAGATGGAATCGTGGAAGAACAATATTGAATATGAATCATATTCACTAAATAACCTTAGAACTAATTGCTTTAAATTCATCGGTTGATCGTATCAAGATCTTTGAACATTTCAAGACATGTTATGAATTTTGAGGAAAGAGAATTCTCTAAAACCTTAGATTGAATATATTTGAACAAGTCAAAAATATTCAATCTACGTTTCATCAGAACGGATTGAAAGTACTTGATACTTTCAAGACTTTCAATATGTGTTCCTTCAGAAAACATGTAACTAAGTTATGACAATTCATCAACTAAGTTACGAAATAAAGAAAACTTTTGGATAATATGACCCATAGCGTCACTATTTGCACAGATCATTGGTGTGTTGTAGCAAATTAACTATGTAATAAGGAAATTGCACTCTCATCATTTGTGATTAGATCACCATAGATATATAAATGAAGAGAGGTCCCTATGATTAGTTCCTGGATTGAGATGATATGAGACAGTATCAGTCCACGAAGGATTAATCATTAAATATCCCTAGCCGTAGTATTATCGAGACTGGACATCGATAATGCGGAATAGGCTAGTATTGCACTTGTGCGCGTTGTGAGGGCACAACTGGCATAGTTCTCATATATATAAGTATTGGATACTTGTGCAAGTGCGATAGGAGGTCGTGTTTCACCGATGGTACGGGAAACAGCTTCGCTCTGGATAGACCTTCGGAATCCCATTGGTATTATGACTAGGTGTCTATGGGAGGCCGAAATCAAGGTAGGTGTGTATAGTCTTAACCTGAGACTTACATCGCTAATACTTACGACAATCGGTAAACTTTGGTTTTGGTGGTGGGGGATCTTAACTGGTTCTGTGTTCACCTCTTCTGGGTTTATCAGAGAATCGTAGTGTATTGGATGTGATGTCAAGACGGAAGTGTCACTCCAGTCATAATGGAGATGATGTCACGCAGGATACGGTATTAGTGCTCTTAAAGTGATGCGCATCCAATCGTGATATTATGACCAGGTCATGAATATCCGATTATAGAGACTAGTTACCAGACATCCGATATGTGTTTCGGACGGGGCAGACACTTATCCAGCCCCAGCCCTAGCACTGTGATTATCCGATACTGGGCCGATACGCACAATACAATTGTATACTACGCTTGATACAGATCTAGATATTCTTTGATGAATATGTCCGGAGAACTTGGAAGACTTGGTGCTTTGCTAGGAGTCGACCTTGTCTCGTAAATCGGTAGAACGTAGTACTTGGTACGTACGTGATTCGGGCACTCCGACGACCGTATTTACTGCCAACTTATCCGGGGATCTCATGGGTCGCTTCCCGATAATCCACCGATGACGCACAACTCGCACTCTTGAATAATCTGGGATTATAAAGAAGAAGAGAGAGAATTAATCTAGGATTAATAACGGAGATGTTTTATCCGGGATAAAATGTCGTCTAAAGAGAGAGAACGATTAATTCGGAATTAATCGATGTATTAATATATTCGATATATTAGACGAAATTAGATTTCGACGCGGAATTAAAATTAGATTTTAATTCGGGCAAACGAGTTAATTTAGAATTAATTCGTTAGCGACGTAAATAATAATTTCGCCAGGCGTAATTATTTATTTAAATTCGATTGAATTAACGTCGCGACGTAAGCTCGGTATTTCGGAATATCGAACCCGAACGCGTGAGTGCACGTGGCCCACTTTCATTTGGAAACGTGTGGGGCCCACATGACACATGTCATTGTATGTATTATTTTATTGATAATGCATTGCATGTTGATAGTGTAGAATGCACTCAATGTTATTGCATGGAAATTGAGTGTTTGACACTCTAAGCCATTGCATGTTTTGTGTCATAATTTTATTATTTATTTAATAAATATTATGGCATAAATATAAATTGATTTTTGGTAAATCATTTTAACTTAACACAAAACATTTCATCTCTCTCAAATGCTCTCTTCTCTCACGCCCAAATGGGCACAATGCTCACTGGTTTTGAACCAGAAAAACGTGAGCAATAGGGAAGCTAAGAGTGGTTTCTCATGGTGAGAAATCAAGTGCTAGCACACTTACAAGTCTTGCGAAGGTGGTAGGGAGGTTCGACCATGAGACGGGATCCATCCGACGAAGCTAGGAGCTCCGTTTTCTCATTCAATTTTCTGTTTTTGTAGGCAGTGGACTGCATGCAGTAGGCTTACATGGCAGTGCGTTTTTTGGTCCATTTGTCTTCAAATCGACTCTACCGATCAATGTGAGTATTCCGCTACCTCCGTTGGTGTGGTCACACATTATTTCATGTCTTGATTTGATCTTGGGACCTTAGAATAAACCAACAATGGCATCATGAGCTAATGTTGCAAGCATGAAATTTTAGGTTAAATTTGGTAAAATTGATTGAAGCATGTTCTTGTGAAATTTGATGAATAAGTATGCTTGCATGTATATAGAATGATGTTACATGGAATCAATTTTATGAAAAATGCATTGGATGATTTTTCCCCAAAAATTTAACCTTGGCCGAATGGGTGTAATGAAATTGATTGAAGCATGTTCTTGTGAAATTTGATGAATAAGTATGCTTGCATGTATATAGAGATGTTACATGGAATCAATTTTATGAAAAATGCATTGGATGATTTTTCCCCAAAAATCCAACCTTGGCCGAATGGTATGATGAAATTGATTGAAGCATGTTCTTATGAAATTTGATTAATAAGAATGCTTACATGTATATAGCATGATGTTATATTGAATCAATTTTATGAAAAATGCATTGGATGATTTTTCCCCAAATTCATGCCTTGGCCGAATGTGTTGCTACTTGGAGTGGATTGGAATTTTTGTGTTTAAGATCATTGGATGACTTAGAACGTGTACGGGACGTAGATTAGTAATTCAATCGGATTGAAAAACAAATCGGCACAAAAAAACTCACCTTGGCCGAATACATAATGGACATGTAAAGGAGTTGATTTTTTGTTAAAATTAATGTTGGACATTTATTTTGAAAAATAGATGATTAATAAATTAAATGGGTATTTTTGAAATATTTGGTTTAATATATTAATCTTGGTATTACACTTTAATTAATTGGACTTTAATGTTTGGAATATTAAAATTTAATTAATGGGCTTTAAAAAATTTAATTGGGCCTTATGGGCTTAAAATTGGTTTTATGGCACTTAAGGGTGATTCCTTATTTGGGCTTGGTAATTGGGTTTGACCCACATTGACCAAAGCCCAAGCCTTAATAAACCAATTGAAAGCCCATTTGACTTGAATTGAATTTAACATTGGATGTTAGTTGGGCTTTGAGACCCAATAGGATTAGATTTAGAATCTAAGTCTTTAAGCATATTAAAAGTGTAAACATTTAATTTGGAATTAAATAATTGAATTAGTATTGAAACGAATTAAATTAGATTTAATAAGTAGTTCGATATAATTCGTGAATTCGTACCTTATGTACTTATTCTCAATCGAGTTGGACTCGTGCAAAATCAAACCGTTGTTTGAACATTGGATGATCACTTTAAATAAAGACTAATTAATTGGATTAGATTGGTTGTAAAAGCATGTCTTGTTTGTATATATATGTGTGTGAATACGTGGTTGTGTTGAATGAATAATGTATATCGGATGGATATTAGATGGGTGGGCAATTTTAGAAATTGTTGTAATAAATTCGATTTATTAAATTGGACCTGCGTGTCCAGCCTTATCACCTTCTTTCTCTTTGTATTCTCTTCTCACCTATTCCCCTCTATGTATATGAGGTTTCTTTAGAAGTGTAGTGTAACGGGTAGAAGTAGTACAAGTGCTAGCTTGAGTGAGAAGGGAGAGATTTGATCTAGGATGGGTGGGTGGAGGATGATCATGGTTTAAGTATCCATCCGCATATCATTATTATTGATTTCATACTCCTTATTATGTATTTAGAATGCATGTTTTTAAGGGTGGTAATGATTCGAGGATATGGTTGGGAAAATGTATTGGATACATTGACATTATACATATGTTTCGGACTTGGATGTCCACCTAACCGGATCTAGGAATTGGATGAGATCCAATTGATCTGTGAGATCTACCTAGTTAAATAGCATACAGCTTTTTATTGACCAAAGTCAGGGTTGTGTGTTATTTAATAGGATCCTAGCCCACTAGGAACGCGGTTTCCCGAGTACTCCACAGAGGGTTAGAGGCTCGACGAAAAATAGTGGGAGGCAAGTATTGAATTTGCAACATTCGTTCGAATACTCGCTAAACACGCTCATTTATATTTTACTCGTCATATTAATCAAAAGTATTAGTCGGACTAATATTTTATGTTGTTTTAAAAAATATATATAGTTGGACTATATACAAACTCATTCAATATATAGTTGATTTTGTAATTGGATTATAGTAATCAATATAATTGAATTAAATGATAGTTGATTTTATAATGGGATTATAGTAATCAATATTAAAATATATAGTTGGACTATATACAAACTCATTCAATATATAGTTGATTTTGTAATTGGATTATAGTAATCAATATAATTGAATTAAATGATAGTTGATTTTATAATGGGATTATAGTAATCAATATTAAAATTATAGTTGATTAAATAATTGGATTATTGTAATCATTATAATAAATAGTACCTTAATAATTGATTAAATAGTTGGACTATTAAAATCAAGTAAAGAATTGAAAAGGTTGAATATTTAAAATATATAATTCTTGGATTAAATGTTTTAAATGATTTAATTTTCAATTGGGAATCGATAATAGGTTAATTTATTTGATAAAATAACTTATTATTACTAAGCCCATAATTAAGCAAATAGTAGAGCATAAAGTCTTTGGAAGATTTATGTGATGATGACTTTAGTGCTTAATTAATATACTTACAATAAATCTATCTTTAGATTTAAAAGTATTAAAATTGCAATTAATAATTCTTGGAGAATTAATTGACTATTCTAGTGGAGAAAAGTCAAAGTTTGCAATTGGGCATGTAGCACAAGGTGCACATCGTTTCGATATTCCGAAACCCAAGGCTTGGCCAAAGGTTTGTGAAATATTGAAAAGGATAATTGACATATCCCAAAGTGACTACCATTTGGATATGGAAGACACGAAGGAATTAAAGAAAGGGCGAGGCTCTAACTTTAAATATTTGTCAAAGTTATGTTCACTACTAGTATTAAAATTGGATTTTAAATACTTAGTGTGGTACATAAAATATATGTATTGACGTTCAGAATCCGCTGTGAGCTGGATACTGGCTTCAAGCCGAGATTTCTCTGCAAATCGGAAAACGGGACGAAAGTCGCTGTTTCGACCGCATAAACCTAAGTTTAGGAACTACCCTTTGGGTATGTACTTAAATTAGGAAATGTTATAATGTAACTAGTTAGACTAGAGACATTATCTCTGTATCAGTATTTAATCCGATGCGGATAAAACCTTTATATTCTAAAAACACTAAAGTGTTTCATTATATAAAGATGATACTGAGATAAATACATTAGATGTAAATAACAAATTTATATTTTGAATATAAATAAAATCTCAAACATATAAAATGACAAATAAATAGCTCAAATTGATTTGATCAATAGAGACTTATTTGTGGCATTGTTGTCTGGGACACAATTAAACAAGACTCGTATATCCACACTTTTGAAGAGTGGGTACTAGGACTGATTTGACTATTCAAATAAGGTCTACGAATCTAGTTTATTAAACAAGACTCGTATATCCACACTTTTTGAAGAGTGGATACTAGGACTGATTTGACTATTCAAATAAGGTCTACGAATCTAGTTTATTAGGTTAAATACCTAAAATACTATTTACTTGGTAATAGTAAAAGGGCCACCGATCTGTTAGCCCTATTCATGGTGAAGTAAGTGGGCCCATATCTAGCTAGGCTAGATGTGAACATAAAAATTTCGTGACCTTAACGGATGTGACATCACGTTGTGGTTATGTGTTTCTTTTGAAGAACACAGATCGGAAACTTTAGAGTTTCGACACGAAGTAGACAAACAGATCGGCTATAGTGTTATTCCGCCACGGTAAGACCGAATGGAAAATACTTAAGCAGTAAGTTTCATATATAAATGAAAGAGTATGGTATTCTTTCATATAAGGACTCCTCCCGAGACACGTCAGTTAGACGATGTGTCTGAACTAAAACCGAATTTTTGTTGGACATGATAAGGTTTATCACGAGTCGCTCTGAGCTACTATTTCCTTCTACAGGATATGTATTAACAGTGCAAAACTTATTTAGAATAAGGTTCCATATAAATCTGTTTGACAGATATCATATAGGATATGAACAGGGAAGAAACGGGGTTTCTCATTCCTGATAATTTGGGTATGCCAGGCATGACGTTTGGATAATACCAAACTAAGGACCCAAATTGGATAAGTGCCAATATAGGTTATCTGAAAGGGAAACCTTAAGTATAGTGCTTATAAATCCCACATGAGAACAATGTGATTGTTGCTCACCATGCGTTTTTCCTGAGAGAAATATCGATATGCAGTGGTCAGTGGGAGGATAGTGATACTCGATGAAAATCGGAGTAATACTGTTCAAGGCACGAAGTCCTTAATGGAACACAAATAGTTCATCTATGATGAATCTATACCATTAATCTTCAAATACACAAGAAACTAGTAGATCGGATAGAGTCAGAAAACAACCTAGGGTATGGGTTTCTGCTCTAACCTCATAAAGATGTCAATCTTATGGAGGTGTACCATCCGACTACGTTTTGAGGAAGTGATACGAGGTATCGACTCCCTGTTATGGCAAAGTGCCATGAGTCCGGAATGGATTCCATGTTTAACAACTATTTTGGATACTAGTTGTTGTACCACAAGGCGTTGTGCCTATGGTACATTAAACGTCTTCAAGGAAGACATACATGGAAGGCAACATACCAACGTGCAAACCTAAGGTTTTGACGGAAAGGTATCGTTATCAACATTGTGTTAATAACGGTTCAACCTTTTTACCTGTTGCCATGGTAAATCCATTTTGAAAATGCTTGTTGATAACTGCGTATTTCATTTATGAAATTTGTCAGTTACAGATCAAAATCGCTTTCCTGAAAAGGAAACCTTTTGGAGGATATTTACAACATCCTGACGATTTTATATAACCGACAAACAAGGTTTGCGGGTTATTCGATCCATGTTTGGATTGATGCAAGCATAAGGTTCTTGGAACTGACGTTTTGAAATAATCATAATGGTTTATGATTTGACTCAAAACGAAATAATTCTTGTGTATATAAGGAGGTTAGTGGGAGAGCGCACTGACAGTGAAATTCCCATAAAGCAATTGGTGAAAGCTTGGCTTTCATAGATATTCTTCATAAGAAATTCTCCGTAGAATTCTGGGGAGTAACAACCTTTATTCAAGGAATAAAGATCTACTGGGATAGATTTGGAGTTTGTTAACACTCTCTGGGAAATTGTACATTTAAAATGTACTTGTATTGGTGTCTCATACGCTTCGAGCATATGGAGTCACAATTGGGTCAATCCAAGTGATAGTCACTGAATTGAAGATTAAGAACATCTGTTAGTATCTGAGAGAACTAAAGATGTTGTCTTAAACTATGGAGATGGAGAACTTGAAGTGACTGGGATCACTACTGCAAGTTTCCAAACAATTAAAATACTACGGTACTATAAAGTTTGAATAACGGGACAGTGAGCTGGAAATCTTCCAAGCAAGATAACTGTTGCCATATAAACAACAAATGCGGATTATTGCTGCAGCTGAGGCAGCAATAGAAGACCATCTGGGTCGAAAATAAATCTAATAAGATTAGATAAAGTTCTGTTAGCAGCTGAGCTAGGCGTCGGCATAGGCTAAGGAATTAAAGGTCTCATCGACGATCCAGATATATACTTCTATATCATCTGATTCGTTCGGATCATACATCGTGGCGATGTGATGATCGTGTAAATCGCGTCAGACGATAATTAAGCAAATCCGCTGACGAAAACCTTTCCTCAGCAATTTGAGCGAATTGTACATAGTTCGGGTGTTAGACACTCGAGTGACTGGCTATGTGCCAAGTGGGAGATTGTTGGATAATATGACCCATAGCGTCACTATTTGCACAGATCATTGTGTTGTTGTAGCAAATTAACTATGTAATAAGGAAATTGCACTCTCATCATTTGTGATTAGATCACCATAGATATATAAATGAAGAGAGGTCCCTATGATTAGTTCCTGGATTGAGATGATATGAGACAGTATCAGTCCACGAAGGATTAATCATTAAATATCCCTAGCCGTAGTATTATCGAGACTGGACATCGATAATGCGGAATAGGCTAGTATTGCACTTGTGCGCGTTGTGAGGGCACAACGGCATAGTTCTCATATATATAAGTATTGGATACTTGTGCAAGTGCGATAGGAGGTCGTGTTTCACCGATGGTACGGGAAACAGCTTCGCTCTGGATAGACCCTTCGGAATCCCATTGGTATTATGACTAGGTGTCTATGGGAGGCCGAAATCAAGGTAGGTGTGTATAGTCTTAACCTGAGACTTACATCGCTAATACTTACGACAATCGGTAAACTTTGGTTTTGGTGGTGGGGGATCTTAACTGGTTCTGTGTTCACCTCTTCTGGGTTTATCAGAGAATCGTAGTGTATTGGATGTGATGTCAGACGGAAGTGTCACTCCAGTCATAATGGAGATGATGTCACGCAGGATACGGTATTAGTGCTCTTAAAGTGATGCGCATCCAATCGTGATATTATGACCAGGTCATGAATATCCGATTATAGAGACTAGTTACCAGACATCCGATATGTGTTTCGGACGGGGCAGACACTTATCCAGCCCCAGCCCTAGCACGTGATTATCCGATACTGGGCCGATACGCACAATACAATTGTATACTACGCTTGATACAGATCTAGATATTCTTTGATGAATATGTCCGGAGAACTTGGGAAGACTTGGTGCTTTGCTAGGAGTCGACCTTGTCTCGTAAATCGGTAGAACGTAGTACTTGGTACGTACGTGATTCGGGCACTCCGACGACCGTATTTACTGCCAACTTATCCGGGGATCTCATGGGTCGCTTCCCGATAATCCACCGATGACGCACAACTCGCACTCTTGAATAATCTGGGATTATAAGAAGAGAGAGAGAGAATTAATCTAGGATTAATAACGGAGATGTTTTATCCGGGATAAAATGTCGTCTAAAGAGAGAGAACGATTAATTCGGAATTAATCGATGTATTAATATATTCGATATATTAGACGAAATTAGATTTCGACGCGGAATTAAAATTAGATTTTAATTCGGGCAAACGAGTTAATTTAGAATTAATTCGTTAGCGACGTAAATAATAATTTCGCCAGGCGCAATTATTTATTTAAATTCGATTGAATTAACGTCGCGACGTAAGCTCGGTATTTCGGAATATCGAACCCGAACGCGTGAGTGCACGTGGGCCCACTTTCATTTGGAAACGTGTGGGGCCCACATGACACATGTCATTGTATGTATTATTTTATTGATAATGCATTGCATTTGATAGTGTAGAATGCACTCAATGTTATTGCATGGAAATTGAGTGTTTGACACTCTAAGCCATTGCATGTTTTTGTCATAATTTTATTATTTATTTAATAAATATTATGGCATAAATATAAATTGATTTTTGGTAAATCATTTTAACTTAACACAAAACATTTCATCTCTCTCAAATGCTCTCTTCTCTCACGCCCAAATGGGCACAATGCTCACTGGTTTTGAACCAGAAAAACGTGAGCAATAGGGAAGCTAAGAGTGGTTTCTCATGGTGAGAAATCAAGTGCTAGCACACTTACAAGTCTTGCGAAGGTGGTAGGGAGGTTCGACCATGAGACGGGATCCATCCGACGAAGCTAGGAGCTCCGTTTTCTCATTCAATTTCGGTTTTTGTAGGCAGTGGACTGCATGCAGTAGGCTTACATGGCAGTGCGTTTTTTTGGTCCATTTGTCTTCAAATCGACTCTACCGATCAATGTGAGTATTCCGCTACCTCCGTTGGTGTGTTCACACATTATTTCATGTCTTGATTTGATCTTGGGACCTTAGAATAAACCAACAAAACTACCTTAAGCAATTATTTATTTATAAAACTACATACATCCAATGTATCAGTTAAATAATTTGGTGGTCCAATGACAATCATGGTAAACGAGATCTTAATCACTTTCCTGAATACAATATTCATTAAATGGATAAGGATGTGTAGTGTGATCTAGTTCAAACCATCATTTACCATACGGAATAAGCATCCAATGCTTAAGTGATTAAACTCATAAAGCACCGTTCTAAATTATTTACTTTACCGAATAATTTCTCTTATGTTTATCTCTACGTCAATTAAACTACTAGTTATTATAAAATATGTAACAATTGTTTATAAAGAACAAGTGACTATCCAATAGTCGCAAGTTCCGATATCAAATATCAAAACAATCGTTAACCAATATTTCAAATAACTAGACGGGAGATCTGGTATCCAATACCTATAGTTGTAGTATTGTGAAAATCGACATTTTCTATACAAAATATACGCATCTCCTTTCTTTAGCTTTACTATTTGCATTCAACTATTCACAACAATTGTAAAAAACTGATTAGCAAATTGTGTCAGACACATTACCTCTAAAGGTAATTAAAGCTTAGAAACGTCATTACTAGATAAACAAATACCTAATAAGGCTTTCTAAATGCCAGTCAAGAATCTCGAGACTGAACTAATTCAAGTCAATTCTTACTGCATAAGAACTATTATCTCTAAAGTATTATATCCTAAAGGGATATCTATCTAGATTATCTATCATGACTTAGAAACTAAGTCACTAACTATCTTTATTTTTTGAAGAAATCGGAACAACAGTTCCCGATGGTCTAGACTAATCTAAAATATCCTTGTCTAATAGTATCTAAAACCTATTCTAGAATAACTGCAACCAAGAGTCTAGTCAGATAACATATCATAATATGTGGGCAGTAAATAAAAGTTTAATTCTATATAAACAATAGAATAAGAAACAAACAAGCGGCAATTTCCATAATACATACACTGCCTAAGTTATGGAATATTTAAACTTAGCAGTGCCTCCCACTATTTTTACGTAATGCCATAATCCCCAAAGGAAAGACGAGAATTCAATAATTAAATCAAATTCCATAATGGGAAGAGGACCCCATGAATATATTTCGACTCACAGCAGAGGCACGGTCTCACCGATGTATATTCACAGGTAGACAACTAATTGTCAATCACTCACTAGTGACTCCAAGGTTCCGGTCCTGGCCGTTTCTCGTTGTCGCTGCGAAGGCAGGCCCACAAGGAGACGTACCAAGGTTAAACTTGTCAATGATAAACTCAAGTTACTTGCGTAACCCTGACAGCTAGGGCACGTTCAGGATTCCGCTTTCGCTTGAATTTATCTAGTATCTAATATACATTCGGCATAAATAAATTTCTATCAGCTACACCCTCACAGCAGAGGCACGGTCTCGGATGTAGACAACGAAAAGATATTTAAAACGTATTGACAAGACGGACCAAGAAAACAAGTATTCCAATACTAGTTACTTTAAAACCTTATTAAGCGGGGATATTCCATTAAGTGTCATACAACCTAAATCTAATCAAATTAGATTATAACATGCATGTATAAAGTCAAGAAAACATGATTAAACATTGAATAAAACAAGCTAATCATTTATGGAGGCCTAGAATCAGACTCGCTCTGATACCATTTTGAAGGGGTTTTTAGGGGGAGATCCGGTAACGCAGCGGAAGGGGTGGAAAATCGTATTTTCCGATTTCAAAACTTTTTCTCGGATTAATTAAATAAACATTATTTAATTATCCAATAATCAAATTATGAAATAAAATTCAAATAAATCAAATTTAAGTGAATTTACCAAATTACCTTACTTCTTGTATTTTGTCCATTTTAGTCCGAAATTGATCTAATCAATTTTGAATGATTCTAAATCATTTCTAAGATGAACTTAGCATGTTCAAAACATCAAAAACCAAAAGCAACCAAATCCCCAAATTTTATCATCCTTGGCCGAATGCTCCCAATGGTGGGCATTTTGTGCCTTTTGTCATTTAATGTCTCAAAACACATCCAAATATAATCCAATCAACATGAAACTTTATATGCATAATATACACATCCAAATACACAACATATATGAAAAGCCCCAAATTTGGAATTGGTCATGAACCCTAATTTTTCAATTTTATCAAATTGGACAAATTAGACCAAATTGGTTAAATACAACACTTCAATCATCTTTCTTCCATCCAATCAAAGTCTCAACACAATGAAACAACTCAAGATCAAATCTAGGTCATCTAAGAGTGGGTCAACAACTCTAGATTAGCAACATGGTTTCCAAAACCTTAAAAGAAAGCTTATAACTACAATAGTCACAACCTTCCTTCATCATACATGCTCAACACTTCAATCAAAACTTCCATCAACAAAAACACAAGGAATAAAGAAAGAAATAACCTAAGAACATCATATGTTAAAGCCTAGATCCTAAGGAACATTTTCCTTTCTAATAGCAAGTTGGAAAAACTCACTAAAATCCAAGCTTTCTTTGATTTCTTCTTTCTTTCTCACAAGCTTCCTTTGCTTCCATTAATGGAGTTTTTCTTTTAAAGTGTATTAGGTTAACAATGAAATGAAATGAAAAACAATATATACTTGTATCAAAGATGCCTTGGCCGAAATTCACCAAACCAAATACAAGTTAATTAATTTCAATTTCATTTCACCTTACATTTGATCAACTTGATAAAATATCTTAATAACACTTTATAGATATTAATTAAGTCAACAATGCAACTAAGAAAAATATATCTCTTATATATAAGTGTATTGGCCGAAATTAAAAGAAAATAAAGGAAAAAATATATTTTTATTTTTCAAACAATTTGAACAAATATCTTAAGAAGTCAAAATCAATTTGACAACCTTTTCCTTTAATGTAAAGTCAAACATTTACACTTATAATCATTTCCTAACTTTATCATTTGGTGATATATTTATATTTTAATTATATTAATCATTTAACAATTAAATAATTAAATAATTAATTAAATACAAATATATCAATATATGTATTATATTTACTTTAAATATCTCAAATACATATATTGATGATATATGTCAAATACCTTTATTTGACTATTTATTAATGTGTATTTAATAATATCATATATTAAATACAAATACACATTAATTAGGAAATGACGGTTCGGCCCGTTCGCATGTATTTTTCGTTTAACGATTAAATGATTTATAAATAATCATCATTATTCATAATTGTTGCTCTAGTGCTCTACGAGTATGTTTCATTATTGAGACTCTCTAGATTCAGGTATATCCGTCACAAAATCCAATTTCATGTCCATAATCTATCCACCCGTAGATTATGACGATCACGGATAAACTAGCTGAATCATACAGGTCGAGGTCATTGCATACGTATAATCCCTCCGTCACAGGTATCCAGATAATCCCAGAGATATAGATGTAAACGTCAAATCTCTATAGGTATTATCTCGTCGACGTATCTATTAGCAATCTCTAAATAACACTCGGAACTTACTTCCGATGTTTACTGTGGCCACAGATTTAACAGACTGCTAATAATATATGGACTACCTATGCTCTATACACAGAACTGACGGATCCTATCTTGACACACACAGGATATCCTGAGGATCGATCCACACCCAACGAACAGGCGAAGGTCTGATCTAAATAGATCGGTGACGTGACTGCCATCTAAGTGTGGAGGATGTCTCATACATCCACAGTGGTGTCTCAAGTCGAAGGACCACTATGCTACTCAACCCGAGAAGATTCTTATTGACGTTGGTGTACCATCCATTAAGAATCTTCAGTGAGCCGTTCAGTGTTTATCCACTATAAACACCTACACGTCTATACGAGTCTCCATAGACTCATGGTTCATTGGGATAAACCATCGGACCAAGTCACGATATACGACATGTACTGGTCTCAACGGATTTGACTAACCGACCCGTGTTAGCAAATCTTGACCAGGAACTATGTTTGATAATATACATATAGCAGTGACACTTCCCAATGTCAATTATAAACTAACTTTGTAACTGTGTACTGCATTATATATTATCGGGCCTTTGTCTAATATATACATATCACTAACCACATTTAGTTTCAATCTAATCGTAATCAGATCGAATACGTATATAAGAACAAGAGGTGCAACCATAAATAAGTAATATTATAGAATAAGGGGATGTTCGTATTCATGAATCAGACATAACTACGGCCCGGATTGGCGCTCTGAGCACCAACCCCAACAGGCAGACACGAAGGAATTAAAGAAAGGGCAAGGCTCTGACTTTAAAAATGTTTGTCAAAGTTATGTTCACAACTAGTATTGAAATTAGATTTTAAATACTTAGTGTGGTACATAAAATATATGTATTGATGTTCAGAATCTGCTTTGAGCAGGATACTGACTTCAAGCTGAGATTACTCTGTGAATCGGAAACGGGACGAAAGTCGCTGTTTCTACCGTAGATACCTAAGTTTAGGAACTACCCTTTGGGTGTGTACTTAAATTAGGAACTGTTATAATGTAACTAGTTTGACTAGAGACATTATCTCTATATCAGTGTTTAATCCATTGTGGATAAACCTTTATATTCTAGAACACTAAGTGTTTCATTATATAAAGATGATACTGAGATAAACACATTAGATGTGAATAACAGAATTTATATTTTGAATATAATTAAAATCTCAAAACATATAAAATGACAAATAAATAGCTCAAATTGATTTGATCAAGTAGAGACTTATTTGTGGCATTGTTGTCTAGGACAGAATTAAACAAGACTCGTATATCCGCACTTTTAAAGAGTGGGTACTAGGACTGATTTGACTATTCAAATAAAGTCTACGAATCTAGTTTGTTAGGTAAAGTACCTAAAACACTGTTTACTTGGTAATAGTGTGAGTGCCACCGATCTGTTAGCCCTATTCATGGTGAAGTTAGTGGGCCCATATCTAGCTAGGCTAGATGTGAACATGAATGTTTCGTGACCTTAACGGATGTGGCATCACGTTATGGTTATGTATTTCTTTTGAAGAACACAAATCGGAAACTCTTAGAGTTTCGACACGAAATAGACAAACAGATCGGCTATAGTATTATACCGTCACGGTAAGACCGTAATGGAAAATACTTAAGCAATAAGTTTCTTATATACTTGAAAGAGTATAGTATTCTTTCAAATGAGGACATGATAAGGTTTATCACAAGTCGCTCTGAGCTACCATTTCCTTCAACGGATAAGTTTTAATAGTGTAATAACTTATTTAGAATAAAGTTCTATTAATAATTTGTTTGACAAATATCATATTAGATATGAACAGGAAAGAAACCGAGTTTCTCATTCCTGACCATTTGGGATGCTAGGCATATGTTTGGATAATACCAAACTAAAACCTAAATTGGATAAGTGCCAAATTGGTTATCCTAAAGGAAACCATAAGTATAGTACTTATAAATCTCACATGAGAACAATATGATTGTTGCTCACCATTCGGTTTTCCTAAGAGGAATACCGATATGCAGTGGTCAGTGGGAGGATGGTGATACTCGATGAAAATTGGAGTAATACTGTTCGAGGCACGAAATCCTTAATGGAACACATATAGTTCATCAATGATGAATTTATACCATTAATCTTCGAATACACAAGAACCGCGTAGATCGGAGAGAGTCAGAAAACAACCTAGGGTATGGGTTTCTGATCTCACCTCATAAAGATGTTAATCTTATGGAGGTATACCAACTGACTACGTATGAGGTAGTGATACAAGGTATCGACTCCCTATTATGACAAAGTGTCATGAGTCCGAAATGGATTCCATGTATATCAACAAGTTTAGATACTAGTTGATGTACCACAAGGCATTGTGCCTATTGGTACTGTATAAGTCTTCAAGGAAGACATACATGGATGGCAACGTACCAACGTACAAAGCTGGGCTTGTGATGGAAAGGTATCGTTATCAACATTGTGTTGATTACGATTCAACCTTTTAACTGTTGCCACGGTTAATCCATTTGGATAATGCTTGCTAAAGCTGCGTGTTTCATTTATGAAATATGACAGCTTTACGGGAAAATCGATTTCCTGAAAAGGAAACCTTTCGGAGGATGTTTATAAAATCCTGTCGGTTTTGTCGTACCATAACAAGCAAACAAGGTTTGCAGGTTATTCGATCCATGTTTGGATTGAAGCAAGCATAGGTTCTAGGAATTGTCGTTTTGATGTAATCATAATGGTTTATGACTTAATTCAAAACGAAATGATTCTTGTGTATATAAGGAGGTTAGTGGGAGAGGGCACTGACAATGAAATTCCCATAAAACAATTGGTGAAAGCTTGGCTTTCATAGATATTCTTTCATAGAAATTCTCCGTAGAATTCTTGGGAGTAACAACCTTTATTCAAGGAATAAAGATCTACTGGGCTAGATTTGGAGTTGTTAACACTCTCTGAGAAATTGTACATTGAATAATGTACGTAACCTGGTGTCTCATATGCTTTGAGCATATGGAGTCACAATCAGGACAATCCAAGTGATAGTCACTGGATTGAAGTTAAGAACATCTGTTAGTATCTTAGAGAACTAAAGATGCTGTCTTAAATTATGGAGTAGGAGAACTTGAAGTGACTAGGATCACTGCTGCAAGTTTCCAAACCGGTAAATATTGCGGTACTATAAAGTTTGAATAATGGGACAGTGAGCTGGAAATATTCCGAGCAAGATAACTATTGCCGAATAAATAACAAATGTGGATTATTGCTGCAGCTGAGGCAGCAATAGAAGCCATTTGGATCGATAATAAATCTAATTATATTAGATATAGTTCTTTTAGCAGCTGAGCTAGGCGTCAGCACAGGCTAAGGAATTAAAGGTCTCATCGACGATCCAGATATATACTTCTATATCATCTGATTCGTTCGGATCACACATCGTGGCGATGTGATGATCGTATAAATCGCGTCAGACGATAATCAAACAAATTCGCTGACGAAAACTTTTCCTCAGCAATTTGAGCGAACCGTACATAGTTCGGGTGTAGGACACTTGAGTGACTCGCTATGTGCCAAGTGGGAGATTGTTGGACAAAATGACCCATAGCGTCACTATTTGCACAGATCATTGTGTTGTTGTAGCAAATTAACTATGTGACAAGGAAATTGCACTCTCATCATTTGTGATTAGATCACCATAGATATATAAATGAAGAGAGGTCCCTATGATTAGTTCATGGATTGAGAATGATATGAGACAGTATCAGTCCCCGAAGGATTAATCATTAAATATCCCTAGCCGGAGTATTATCGAGACTGGACATCGATAATGCGGAATAGGCTAGTATTGCACTTGTGTTCGTTGTGAGGGCACAACGGCATAGTTCTCATATATATAAGTATTGGATACTTATGCAAGTGCGATAGGAGGTCGTGTTTCACCGATGGTACGGGAAACAGCTTCGCTCTGGATAGACCCTTCGGAATCCCATTGGTATTATGACTATGTGTCTATGGGAGGCCGAAATCAAGGTAGGTGTGTATAGTCATAACCTGAGACTTACATCGCTAATACTTACGATAATCGATAGACTTTGGTCTTGGTGGTACAGGGCTTTAACCGGTTCTGCGTACACCACTTCTGGGTTTATCAGAGAGTCGTAGTGTATTGGGTGTGATGTCAAGACGGAAGTATCACTTCAGTCATATTGGAGATGATGTCACGCAGAATACGGTACTAGTGCTCTTGAGTGTTGCGCAACCAATCGGGATATTGTGACTAGGTCATGAATATCTGATTATAGAGACTATGTTACCAGGCATCCGATATGTGCTTCGGACGGGGTAGACACTTATCCAGCCCCAGCCCTAGCACGTGACTATCCGATACTGGGCCGATACACACAATACTACGGTATACTACGCTTGATACAGATCTTAAATATTCTTATAAGAATATGTCCGGAGAATTGGGAAGACTTGGTGCTTTGCTAGAAGCCAACCTTGTCTAGTAAATCGGTAAAACGTAGTACTTGGTACTCACGTGTTCGGATAGTCCGATGACCGATTTGACTGCCAACATATCCGGATATCTCATGGGTCGCTTCCCAAAGATTCACCGATGACGTATGACTCGCACTTTTATTAATCTGGGATTAATGTGATGAGAGAGAAAATTAATCTGGGATTAATTACAGAGATATTTTATCTGGGATAAAATATCAATTTAAAGAGAGAGAACGATTAATTTAGAATTAATCGGTAAATTAATATATTTGATATATTAAACGAAATTGGATTTCGACGCGGAATTAAAATTAGATTTTAATTCGGGCGAGCGAATTAATTTAGAATTAATTCGTTAGCGACGTGAATAGTGATTTCGCTTGGCGTAATCATTTAATTACGACGCGACGGAAAATTCGTTAATTTAGAATTAGCGAATCCGAGCCCGAGATTATTTGCGAGCGCATTCGCATTTCGAATTCGAGTGCGGCACGCAAGTCAAATCAAGCGTCAAATCATTAGTCGCATCAAGCGTCAAATCACTTGTCACTTTGAGTGATGTGACTTGATTAATTGATGTGACTTGATTGATGTGATGAGTGATGTGTGTGGTTGGCAATTAAAGCCAAATGTGTTTGAAATGAAATGAATTTCATTTCAAGTGTATTAGATACACTTTTGGTATCCACCAAATACGCATAACACATTTCCCTCCTCTCTCTCTTCTTCTTCTTCCTCTCTTCACTCACGCCATTCTTCTTCTTCTTGAGGCAGTGAATTGCCGAGAGAAACAAAGGAGAAATGGAAGGGAAGCAAGTGTGTTTTGTGGCAAAACAAGAGTGCTAGCACACTCCGGGATCATGCCAAGGTGATAAGGGAAGTATACCCATGAGCCGGGAAGCCAAATGTTGAAGCTTGGAGCTTCAAATCATGAAGACAAGGGACGAATTCACTATCACACAGCAGCCCACTGCCTTGACAAAGTGAGCAGAATTCGAATTTTTGTTGCCCAAATCGTCGCTCAACCGCTCGATGTAAGTATTCTGCACTTCCGTCGTTGTATTCACTTATGATTCATGCTTGAGTTTTGATCTTAGGACCTATAGAAACTCCAACAGGAATTCTAATAAACAACAAAAAAATGAGATTAAATAAGAAGGGTGCCCTCAGGTCTAACCTCTTAGGTCGTCTCTCGAAAGCGCGTTACACGACCGTCGGAAGGATTGATGCTCCGCAACTCCTATGGTTCACTGGTCCACTGCTTCCTTTCGCTGTTTCGCTGTTTGGGCTGCTGTTTTCATTGTATTTTCTGGTTATTATTTTGCGGTGTATGAGGGACTATTCTTGCATTTTTAAGGGGTATTGGGGTTGTTGTTTTATGCGGTAATTGAGGTGTCTTAAGTTACGGTTTTTGGTCACTATTTTTCATAATTTGGGTTACTGTTTTTCGGTGTTTGGCCTGATGTTTGAGTGTGTATTTTCGGTGACTGCAGTACAGTTCAGGGAGTTATTCTCGGTGATAGGCAGTGCGGTTAATGTGAGGCTTATGGTGTGGCAATGTGAAGGTGTTTTGAGGGCTGTGTGATGCGGCAATGGATGGGTTATTTTGTGAGTGTTTACGTGATGGTGGAGTATAGTAGAAGAGAAAATTATTTGCTTGCTTCTTGCTTTTTCTTTCCATGGACCTGTCTCTTAGGGGACGTAAGGGTTGGGCTTGTGTCTTCTTTTATAAGCAAAGGCTAGGGTTCCTCTTGTGTGAATAGGAAAGGGAATCATGCAATCAATGGTGATATCTCCTAATTAGTATATCACAAGGAAAATGTCTATTTAATTAGGGATATGATTGGGCTTGATTGGGAAGATGATATATTTGATTTGTTTTATTTAGGTATGTGAATTATTTAGATTGGATTTGTTTTATTTAATTTAGGAAGGATATTATTTTAATTTGTGACATGTGTTTTAAATGTTTTAATTATTTTTGGGTGGGTTTTGGTGGGCAAATTGGGCTTGGGCGTAAGGCTAGCAACAAAACCAGAAGTACCGACACCGTTCGAACGCCGATTCGAACGCTACATGAATGCCCGCAATCTGCTTGACGTTCGAACGTGTTCATGAACGTAGCACGAACGAAAGCAGTGAAAGATTGGATTTGTTTTATTTATTTAGGAAGGATATTATTTTAATTTGTGACATGTGTTTTAAATGTTTTAATTATTTTTGGGGGGTTTTGGTGGGCTAATTGGGCTTGGGCGTAAGGCTAGCAACAAAACCAGAAGTACCGACACCGTTCGAACGCCGATTCGAACGCTACATGAATGCCCGCAATCTGCTTGACGTTCGAACGTGTTCATGAACGCAGCACGAACGAAAGCAGAGAACATGTGAATTGAATCAGATGACATACTTATTCTGAATTTCCCCTTCCGACATTCGTTTCCCGTGACTTCCGCAACCTAAAGAGTAGTGCCTCTATACGAGACTCATCATCGGGACTTATATGCAAAAATGCAGTGCCTACATGGTGCTCAACAGATGTACCCTCTGACATGCGAGCACGAAAGAGCTTCTTCCGTAACTCATATCTCTGCGATCTAAGATTAGATCGATGAAGATCATGCAACTTCACCATCATCTGATAGGGATCCAATCCCTTGTTTTGACGACGGAATTGTTGAGTCATAACAGCAAGCATTATAGATTGAGTAGTGAAGTTATCATCGCTATGAGTCTTCCAAAGCTCTAGCTCAACTATCTGATCAGATCTAGGCTTAGGCCCAAGAGGTCTCTCTATAGTGTAGAGCAACTTCTCGGATCCTAGGACAATCCTGAGATTCATGTCCCAATCTTGAAAGTTTGTGTCATTAAAGATATTATCGTCCATGATAATATCTCTAATGCATAACTTTTCTGTCATCTTAATTGCAATAGTCAAA
Organism: Zanthoxylum bungeanum; assembly: GCA_019454045.1. Lineage (NCBI taxonomy): Eukaryota > Viridiplantae > Streptophyta > Magnoliopsida > Sapindales > Rutaceae > Zanthoxylum > Zanthoxylum bungeanum. The sequence continues at coordinate 23,641 of SKCR01050402.1, forward strand.
CTATTCAATTAACGATGTATGGGTACATTCTAACTGTTACAAGAAAAATAATAAAATATTAGTCCAACTAATAAATATAATTGACGAAATATTTTGAAAGCGCGTAAAGCCAAGTATTTGAATGAAATTGCAAATTCAATACTGGCCTCCCACTATTTTTCAGCGAGCCTCTAACCCTCTGTTGAGTACTCGGGAAACCTAGTTTCCTAGTGGGCTAGGATCCCGTTAAATAACACAGAACCTTGACTTTGGCCAACAAGCTGTATGATATTTAACTAGGTAGATCTCTAAAATCAATTGGATCTCATCCAATTCCTAGATCCGGTAGGTGGACCTCCAAGTCCGAAACATATATAATATATATGCCAATATAGCCAATATATTTTCCTAACCTTTTTCCTCTGAATCAACTAAGCCTTGGCTTTGGCACAACAAGCTTAATGATTTCAGTTAAGCGGAACCCATTAACTTTGGAAAGCTTCGTAATCGATGTCGATGGACAAGACGTGATCTTGACTTTGGCCAACGAATCACAACTTGGACAAGACATACGATATGGAACAAAGCCTTCATGATTCAAACACATCCGCGATGGAAAAAGGTCTTGACTTTGGCCAACAAACCAGTGCCAATCTTGGATTTTGAGAATGAATCATTCAATGGAAAGAAAACGCTTAATATTTGTTGAGGGTTTTTCGCGTAAATTGGCAACCAATTTATTATCTTTGATTAGGTCTCATCATACACCCTTAAAAATGCATTCTAAAAGCATAATAAGGCGTGGTAAATAAATTAATAATGATATGCGGATGGATATCTCACAGATTATTCCTAGAACAAATCACTCCATTTCCTCTCCCCGGCTAGCACTATTCTAACTTCTACCCAATTACATAATACAATTAAAGAAACCTCATTAACATTGAGGGGAATTAGGTGAGAAGAGAATTACAAAGAATCGAGAGATAAAGCTGGACACGCAGGTCCAATTTAATAAATTCTAAATTTACAACAATTTCCAAAATTGCCCTTTCCCTTCTAATATCCATCTGATATACATTATTCATACAACACATCCATGTATTCACACAAAGCATGTTATTCAATCAATCTAATCTAATTAATTAATCTTTGAATAAAGTAATCATCCAACGCTCAAACAACGATTTGATTTGCGCGAGTCTAACTCATTTAAGAATAAGTACTCAAAGTACGAATTCTTGAATTATATCGAACTACAATTTTAAATCTAATTTAATTTGTATTCAATACTAATTCTATATTTAATTCCAAATTAAATAATTACACTTTTTAATGCGCCTTTATGACTTAGATTTTAAATCTAAACTTAATGGGTCTCAAAGCCCAATTAACATCCAATGTTCATTTAATTAAAGTCCAATGGGCTTTCAATTAATTTCTTAAGGCATGGGCTTTGGTCAATATGGGTCAAACCCAAATACCAAGGCCCAATTAAGGAATCACCTATTTGCCAATAAATCAATTTTGGCCCATTAGGCCCAATTAAAGTTTAAAAGGCCCATATATTATATTTGGACTTAATGGAATGGTTTAGGCTCAATTTTGATCCAATCCAATTGTCCTAAACCAACTTGGCCCAACCAAGCCCATTAAGCCCAAATACAACATTTTTAGCCCAATTCCAAATCAAGCCCAATTAATTAAATTCTAATATTCCAAATTTCATAATTTAATTAATTAAAGTGTATTGCACTAATTAATTATCTAAATTAATATTTTCAAAATACTAATTTAATCAATTAATCATGCATTAATATTTTCAACACATGTCCAACATTATTGAATCAAAATCAATTCATTTTCATGATTCTCAAGTCACGGCAATTGTGGGATTTTATATCTGATTTTGATTTCAATCCAATTAAATCACAAATCAATATTTATCATGTCTTTAAACTCATCCAATGATTTAAAAAACAAAAAAAATACCATGACTTTAGGGCATATACACATTCGGCCAAACAATGAATTTTGGGCAAAATTAATCCAATTAATTTTTCATCAAATTGATCATGCATAACTCTAAGTTATCAACATACAAGCATACTCAAACTAACAATTTGATCAAATCATGCTCAAATCAAAAATACCCAAATTTTAGTATATAAACCCTAATCAAATTTCATGCTCAAATAGGCTATGATACCATTGTTGGGTTTCTAAGGTCATCCCAAGATCATATAAAGCATGAAACATGTGAATACAAGAAGTAAGAATGGCGGAAACATACTTAAAAAGAACAGTTGTAGGATGCGTTGTAAACAAAATTTTCTTTGAGAAGATCCTCCAAGCTCCTTTTTGATTGATGAATCCAAGCTCCAAGCTTTGAGATTTGAGATTCCAAGCTCTTGGGAATGTTTTCCCTATCACCTTATATGATTCTTTGATGTGCTAGCAATGGAGAAAATTGCAACAAAAATCCCCTAATACCTCCTTGTAGCTCTCGACAATGGGAGCATAAGAGAGAGAGATAGACGTTTTTGAGAGAGAGAAAGTGAAAGATGATTTGTTGTGTTGTATTTTGATTTTCAAAAAATCTATATTTGATATACCAAATGTTTGGTAAATCTCAACACCAAATCAAGCTTGAGTGTAGTAAAAGTCATCACCAAAATCTTCACTAACTTCCATCACCAAAAAGTGAAGTGAATGACAAGTGAAGTGACATGTGATTTGACTTGTGATGTGACATGTGGGCCCCACTTAATTCAAAATCCGAGTGGGCCCGCGAACACATCCCGGGTTCGGGTTCGTTAATTCCGAATTAACGAATTTTCCATTGCGACGTAATTAAATCAAATTTAATTAAATAATTATGCCTAGTAAAATTACTATTCACGTCGCTCGCGAATTAATTATAAATTAATTCGTTTGCCAGAATTAAAATCTAATTTTAATTCCGTTATGAAATCTAATTTCATTTAATATATCGAATATATTATTTTATCGATTAATTCCAAATTAATCGTTTTCTCTCTTCAAATAGTATTTTATCGCAGATAAAATCTCTCCGCAATTAATCCTATATTAATTATGTTCGAATCATACGTCATCGGTGAATCTTCGGGAAGCGACCCATGAGATCCATGGATATGTTGGTAGTAAATCCGATTGTCGGACTATTCGAACACGTGCGTACCTTGTACCATATTTTTACCGATTTACGAGACATGGTTGGCTTCTAGCAAAGCATCGTGCCTACCCAATTCTCCAGAAATATTCTTAAAGGAATATATAATCTATTTTAGGCGTAGTATACGTAGTATTGCGTATTGCGATCTAGTATCTGATGTCACATGCAAGACCTGGGGCTGGAATAGTGTCTGCCTCGTACGAAGCATATATCGGATCACAAGCAACTAGTCTCTTTAATCGGATAATCATGACCTTGTCATATTATCCCGATGGTTGCAACCCATTAGAGTACCAGTTCTGTATCCATGTGTGATCATCATCTCCATATGACTGAAGTGATACTTCCGTCTTGACATCACACCAATACACTACGATTCTCAATAAACCCAGAAAAGGCGTACACATAACTTGTTAAAGTCCTGGACAATCAAAACCAAAGCGTATTGATTGTCGCAAGTACTAGCGATGCAAGTCTCAGGTTAAGACCAAATACACCTACCCTGATGCGGATTCCTATAGACACATAGTCATACTACCAATGGGATTCCGAGGGGTCTATCCAGAGCGAAGCTGTTTCCGTACCATCGGTAAACACAACCTCCTATCACACTTGCATAAGTATCCAAAACTTAAATATATGAGAACTATGTTGTTACGCTTCCATAACACGCACAAGTGCAATACTAGTCTATTCCGCATTATCGATGTCCAGTCTCGATAATACTACGACTAGGGATATTTAATGATTAAACCTTTATGGATTGATATTGTCTCATATCTAATAATCTGGAACTAATAATAAGGACTTTTATCATTTATATATTTAAGTAATCAAATTAGAAAATGATAAAATGCAATTTCCATTGTCACATAGTTAATTTGTCCAAAAACCACAATGTCTTTTACAAATAGTGACGTTATGGGTCATAATTGTCCAACAGTAAAGACGTAACAGACCTTAGAATGATTATTTATGATACTGTTGCAAAAACGTCGCAACTGACATTGAGTTGTAGCATGAAATTGTCATTCTTAGACAGTTCTTGGTCAAGGTTTATACTATTTTGTCAATAAAGTAAACTAGTTAAGACTGGTACATATCGTATATTGGAATCTTGGAATCTAATAGTTTCTCAATGAACATGAGTCTTGGAGACTCGTATGGACGTGTAGGTGTTTATAGTTGATAAACATTGAACGACTTAACGAAGATTCTTAATGGATGGTACACCAACGTCAATAAGAATCTTCTCGGGTTGAGTGAGCATATTGATTCTTTGACTTGAGATACCACTGTGGATATATAAGTTATCCTCCACACTTAGATGGCATTCATGTCACCGATCTATTTAGATCAAACCTCCGTCTGTTCGTTGGGTGTGGACTGATGCTCAGGATATCCTGTGTGTATAAAGAAAGGATCCGTCAGTTCTATGTACATAGCATAGGTATTCAATATGGAATTAGAAATTTGTTATATCCATTGGCCTGTGGTACACTTTAGAAATTAGTTCTAAGTGTTATTAAGGGATTGCTAATAGAATCGTCGACGTGAATATATATAGAGATTTGACGTTTATATCTATATCTCTGGAATAATCTGGTGACCTGTGACGGAGGGATTATGCGTATGCCATGACCTCGACCTGTATTGTTCAGAGAGTTTATCCGTGTTCGTCATAATTTACGGGTGGGTGAATTATGGACACGAAATTGGATTTCGTGACGAATATGTCTGAACCTATAGAGTCTCACTAATAAAATATACTCGTAGAGCACTATGGCAACTTTTATGAATAATACTGATTATTTATAAGTCGTTTAACGGTTAAACGAAAAATACATGCAAGGGACCTAATAGTCATTTTATTAATTAATGTGTATTTGTATTTAATATTTGATTTATTAAATACACATTAATAAAATGTCAAATTGTGATTTTTGACATATATGATTGATATATGTTTTTGATTATTTAATGTAAATATAATACATATATTTAAGATATTTTTATTTAATTATTTAATTATATAAATGTTATATGATTAAATTAATTAAAGTAACAAAATATCTTAAGTCGTGATCTAATTTATTAAAGTAAGCAAATGGCCTTAGATAATTAGTAACACTGGGTTATTTGCATTAAATGGTTTAATGATGAAATACCAAAAGTTTGTATTTCATTTTTGATTTAATTAATTGAAACAAAAATTGAGAAATATCATGATATTTTTTCTTCAAAGTTTCGACCAAGTGGTGTTAAACAAAAGGGTTTTATTTTTCATTTGTTTTATAATATAAAAAGTTACCAAAAATATTACAAAGAAAGTTGAGAGCAAAGTTGAAGAACAAGAAGAAAAAGCTTAAAAATACTTGGATTTTGTAAGTTTTTTCTTAAACTTTTCAACTAAGAAATTATTTCTATTATGTTTAGCTTCAACATGTGTTGCTAGGATGTTGTCTCTACTCTTTTAGTTTGTAAATAAATGGTTGGAACTTGTTTGAAAGGTGCTCACATGTTTGATGAATAAAGTAAGCTTGAAATAGTTTCAAAAGCTCACTTTTGATTATTTGATAATCATGTTGCCATTCTAGAGTTGTTAAGCCACTCATTGATGACCTAGAATTGTTCTTGAGTTGTTTCATGGTGGTGAGACTTGTTTGGTGTAGTAAAGATTGAATTAAAATGTTGGATTTAATTAATTTGTTGTAATTTGTCAATTTGAATAAATTATAAAATTAGGGTTCTTAAGATTTTCAAATTTGGGTCTTTTCATATATGTGATGTAATATGATGTATATATGATGTATATTAAATTTGTGATTGATTGGATTTGATCTTGACTTACTTTGAACAAAAATGGACCAAATTGCAAAACTTGAAAAATCTTGGGTTGTTCGACAATTATGTTCATTTTGCTGATTTTGTTGTAATTTATATTTTGATGTGTTTGACATGTTGGAAATCATTTTAGAACTGATTTGGAATCATCCAAAATTATATTTGACAATTTAAGGACTAAAATGAACAAAATGTAAAGTTCAGGGGTCAAACGATAATTTTCAAGAAATATGTTTTCTTGACTTAAATTTCAGTTTTTAAGTATTGGGTAATTAAATAAATAAGTTTATTTAATTGATCCAAGAAAAATTATTGAAATCGAAAATTTTTGATTTTCCTCGTTCCGCTGCATTATCGGACATTCCCTATAAAAACCCCAACACAGGGTAGTACTGACCTTCCTTAAATACCATTCCCAAAAATTCAATAAATATCTGTCCAAGCTGGCTTTTATTCTCAAATAGCATGATCCCGTACTGGCTGACAATATCTCTTAATTATGATAACAACTGTTTGTGAGTCTAAGCATCTTTGGAAAATAGTAGGATATCATAAATATACATCAAAGTGTGATGTAAAATGGGCTGAAAGATTTTTGTCATGGCTTTTTGAAATAGTGAAAGAGCAACCTTAAGCCCGAATGGTATACAGTCCATTAAAAATGCGCATTAGGAATGCAAAAAGGTATTTTGGGCCGATTTTCTGGGCCGATACCCAATTGTAAAAAACCTGATTTCAAATCAAACGTTGAGAAAACATGAGCCTTTTTTATATGGACAAAAAGAGTTGATTTTGGGCAAAGGGAATTTATCATCTTGGAGAAAAGTGTTTCTTCCTCTTAAGTGTTTCTAATCTCTTTTCCACATAAAAATATTAATTAAACATAAAATAACATAAATTATGGGTTCAAGTATTATATGTGCCAGTCAATATGGGTCCATCACGGCAGACCTACCCGACCTACCTATATAAACAAGAAATAAAAAATATATATATTAATTGAGAAATAACACAATTTATATTTATAACACACATAAAAAATATCTATATTTGTTGACGGCTGATTTTGGTCTCAGGGTAATATGGGAATATCACTCCCGAGACAATCCTCCCTCAATAGTGAATTTGTTTGGTTATGGGGGACCAAAGGCAATTTAGCAAAAAGACAGATAAACACACCAATCGACAAGGAGATTTAACGTGGTTCGGTGGATTTGGATCCGACTACGTCCACGGGCACAGAACGGGTGATACTTTTTATTACTGAGATATGCTTCTCTGATATCTCTTGTGTTTTACAAGTCTGATCGTAATGATCTTCCTCCCCCTCTTATGCACACTCTACCCTCCTATTTATAATGGTGAAGAAATCATACTCCTATTTGTACAAGAATTCCCAGTTGGAGATGGTTTTCTTTTTCTATAAGAATTCCTAGTCAAAACTATTCCCTTTTCCCATAAGGATTCCTAATCAAAACTACATTTACTTTCTTTATCCTACTAGGACTCTGACTTATCAAATTTTCCCATGAAAGTATGATAACTAATTATCTTATCCTGTAGGAATAGGATGACTCTTCTTCTGGAACACGTCTCTTCATATGGTCGGTCTTGACGTGGTCGGGTCGGCATTAATGTTTAAGAAGAGAATTACCCTTCTACCCCTGTCGTGCTGTTTAAATAACATAGTGCCCGGAAAACACCATCAACATCTATCCCCTAGTTCTCGGTAACAACGAGTTTGCGAGTTGATGCCGGGAACTATAAAAAGATGGTGTGTCGATGAATCCGTTGGTGGTCACCTTAGGAACCGCAGAAAAAATGTCTTGGCTGCAAATCTGGTCCTTCATGCCACCTTCATGTGCTCAGTCAACGAGGATCCTGATATCTACCCGTGGAGAAAATGCTTTGCCCTTATGCTGATGACGGTCGACTCGGTGGGACGTAACCCAATCCCGAGCTGAAAGAAAGATTTGGCTCTGGGGGAATGTTACATCCTCAGTCCAAAGAAGCCGACTCGGTGGGACGTAACCCAACCCCGAGCTGAAAGAAAGACTTGGCTCTGGGGGAATGTTACATCCCCAGTCCAAGAAGCCGACTCGGTGGGACGTAACCCGATCCCGAGCTAAAAGAAAGACTTTGCTCTGGGGGAATGTTACATCCCCAGTCTAAAGAAGCCGACTCGGTGGGATATAACCCGACCCCGAGATGATAGAAAGACTTGGCTCTGGGGGAATGTTACATCCCTAGTCCAAAAAAGCTGACTCGGTGGGACGTAACTTGACCCCGAGCTAAAAGAAAGACTTGGCTCTGGGGGAATGTTACATCCCCAGACCAAAAAACTGACTCTGTGGGATATAACCCGACCCCGAGCTGATAGAAACCATAGTGGCCTCGGCGGAACGAATCCAACCCCGAACCGAGTAACCGAGTGGCCTCTCCGAATAACCGAGTGGCCTCGGCGGAACGAATCCAGCCCCGAGCCGAATAAACGAGTGGCCTCGGCAGAACGAATCCAGTCCCGAGCCGAATAACCGAGTGGCCTCGGCGGAACGAATCCAGCCCCGAGCCGAATAACCGAGTGGCCTCGGCGGAACGAATCCAGCCCCAAGCCGAATAACCGAGTGGCCTCGGCGGAACGAATCCAGCCCCGAGCCGAATAAACGAGTGGCCTCGGCGGAACGAATCCAGCCCCGAGCCGATTTAACCGAGTGGCCTCGGCGAAACGAATCCAGCCCCGAGCCGAATAACCGAGTGGCCTCGGCGGAACGAATCCAACCCCGAACCGAGTAACCGAGTGGCCTCGGCGGAACGAATCCAGCCCCGAGCCGAATAACCGAGTGGCCTCGGCGGAACGAATCCAGCCCCGAGCCGAATAAACGAGTGGCCTCGGCGGAACGAATCCAGCCCCGAGCGATTTAATCGAGTGGCCTCGGCGGAACGAATCCAGCCCCGAGCCGAATAACCGAGTGGCCTCGGCGGAACGAATCCAGCCCCGAGCCGAATAACCGAGTGGCCTCGGCGGAACGAATCCAGCCCCGAGCCGAATAAACGAGTGGCCTCGGCGGAACGAATCCAGCCCCGAGCCGAATAAACGAGTGGCCTCGGCGGAACGAATCCAGCCCCGAGCCGATTTAACCAAGTGGCCTCGGCGGAACGAATCTAGCCCCGAGCCGAATAACCGAGTGGCCTCGGCGAAACGAATCCAGCCCCGAGCCGAATAAACGAGTGGCCTCGGCGGAACGAATCCAGCCCCGAGCTGATTTAACCAGGTGGCATCAGTCTCGGCGGTACAAGAGCAGACCCGAGCCGGAAGGAGACATCGGTCTCGGCGGTACAAGAGCATACCCGAGCCGGAAAGAAACATATATCAACAAAACGGACTCGGCGGTACAAGAGCAGACCTGAGCCGTAAAACAAATATCAAAACCATTGTATGGGCCATAACAAACAAGCATAAATAAATGTCAGCCTAAGACAGAAGAGGTTTTACTCACATTTTTGGGATCCGTTGTCTTTCTTGCAACTATATAAGGGTCACTACAAGTAAGGCTCTTCTTAATACGTCATCTATGCATCTCAGCATTCCACGCATCCGACCAGATGACTTCCGCTATCAACTTTGGTCGACCTCAAAAACCGAATGGTCTATGTACACACTGAGATAGCCTTCTTTCACCAAGTCTTCCACCTGCTCCCGCAAGTCTCTGCACTCATTCGTGGCATGTTCCCTTACGTTATAGTAGATACAGTAAGCCCTACTATTTCCCTCCTCAATCGGGAACCTCCTCAAATTAGGCTCGGCCAACTGACCTTTATCATGGATTTCCCGAACTATCTGGTGAAATCCCTGACGACCGGTGATTTCCATCTTCTGCCATCGTCTTACTACGCGAGCTGCTTTTTGTTGAGTTCCCCACAGACGGCGCCAACTGTTGACGGCTGATTTTGGTCTCAGGGCAATATGGGAATATCACTCCCGAGACAATCCTCCCTCAATAGTGAATTTGTTTGGTTATGGGGGACCAAAGGCAAATTTAGCAAAAAGACAGATAAACACACCAATCGACAAGGAGATTTAACGTGGTTCGGTGGATTTGGATCCGACCTACGTCCACGGGCACAGAACGGGTGATACTTTTTATTACTGAGATATGCTTCTCTGATATCGACAGGGGTAGAAGGGTAATTCCCTTCTTAAGCATTAATGCCGACCCGACCACGTCAAGACCGACCATATGAAGAGACGTGTTCCAGAAGAAGAGTCATCATATTCCTACAGGATAAGATAATTAGTTATCATACTTTCATGGGAAAATTTGATAAGTCAGAGTCCTAGTAGGATAAAGAAAGTAAATGTAACACAAGAGATATCAGAGAAGCATATCTCAGTAATAAAAAGTATCACCCGTTCTGTGCCCGTGGACGTAGGTCGGATCCAAATCCACCGAACCACGTTAAATCTCCTTGTCGATTGGTGTGTTTATCTGTCTTTTTGCTAAATTTGCCTTTGGTCCCCCATAACCAAACAAATTCACTATTGAGGGAGGATTGTCTCGGGAGTGATATTCCCATATTGCCCTGAGACCAAAATCAGCCGTCAACAGTTGGCGCCGTCTGTGGGGAACTCAACAAAAAGCAGCTCGCGTAGTAAGACGATGGCAGAAGATGGAAATCACCGGTCGTCAGGGATTTCACCAGATAGTTCGGGAATCCATGATAAAGGTCAGTTGGCCGAGCCTAATTTGAGGAGGTTCCCGATTGAGGAGGGAAATAGTAGGGCTTACTGTATCTACTATAACGTAAGGGAACATGCCACGAATGAGTGCAGAGACCTGCGGGAGCAGGTGGAAGACTTGGTGAAAGAAGGCTATCTCAGTGTGTACATAGACCATTCGGTTTTTGAGGTCGACCAAAGTTGATAGCGGAAGTCATCTGGTCGGATGCGTGGAATGCTGAGATGCATAGATGACGTATTAAGAAGAGCCTTACTTGTAGTGACCCTTGTATAGTTGCAAGAAAGACAACGGATCCCAAAAATGTGAGTAAAACCTCTTCTGTCTTAGGCTGACATTTATTTATGCTTGTTTGTTATGGCCCATACAATGGTTTTGATATTTGTTTTACGGCTCGGATCTGCTCTTGTACCGCCGAGTCCGTTTTGTTGATATATGTTTCTTTCCGGCTCGGGTCTGCTCTTGTACCGCCGAGACCGATGTCTCCTTCTGGCTCGGGTCTGCTCTTGTACCGCCGAAACCGATGCCACCTGGTTAAATCGGCTCGGGGCTGGATTCGTTCCGCCGAGGCCACTCGTTTATTCGGCTCGGGGCTGGATTCGTTCCGCCGAGGCCACTCGGTTATTCGGCTCGGGGCTGGATTCGTTCCGCCGAGGCCACTTGGTTAAATCGGCTCGGGGCTGGATTCGTTCCGCCGAGGGCACTCGTTTATTCGGCTCGGGGCTGGATTCGTTCCGCCGAGGCCACTCGGTTATTCGGCTCGGGGCTGGATTCGTTCCGCCGAGGCCACTCGGTTATTCGGCTCGGGGCTGGATTCGTTCCGCCGAGGCCACTCGGTTATTCGGCTCGGGGCTGGATTCGTTCCGCCGAGGCCACTCGGTATTCGGCTCGGGACTGGATTCGTTCCGCCGAGGCCACTCGGTTACTCGGTTCGGGGTTGATTCGTTCCGCCGAGGCCACTATGGTTTCTATCAGCTCGGGGTCGGGTTATATCCCACCGAGTCAGTTTTTTGGTCTGGGGATGTAACACTCCCCCAGAGCCAAGTCTTTCTTTTAGCTCGGGGTCAGGTTACGTCCCACCGAGTCAGCTTTTTTGGACTGGGGATGTAACATTCCCCCAGAGCCAAGTCTTTCTATCATCTCGGGGTCGGGTTATATCCCACCGAGTCGCTTCTTTAGACTGGGGATGTAACATTCCCCCAGAGCCAAGTCTTTCTTTTAGCTCGGGATCGGGTTACGTCCCACCGAGTCGGCTTCTTTGGACTGGGGATGTAACATTCCCCCAGAGCCAAGTCTTTCTTTCAGCTCGGGGTCGGGTTACGTCCCACCGAGTCGGCTTCTTTGGACTGAGGATGTAACATTCCCCCAGAGCCAAATCTTTCTTTCAGCTCGGGATTGGGTTACGTCCCACCGAGTCGACCGTCATCAGCATAAGGGCAAAGCATTTTCTCCACGGGTAGATATCAGGATCCTCGTTGACTGAGCACATGAAGGTGGCATGAAGGACCATATTTGCAGCCAAGACATTTTTTCTGCGGTTCCTAAGGTGACCACCAACGGATTCATCGACACACAACCATCTTTTTATAGTTCCCGGCATCAACTCGCAAACTCGTTGTTACCGAGAACTAGGGGATAGATGTTGATGGTGTTTTCCGGGCACTATGTTATTTAAACAGCACGACAGGGGTAGAAGGGTAATTCCCTTCTTAAGCATTAATGCCGACCCGACCACGTCAAGACCGACCATATGAAGAGACGTGTTCCAGAAGAAGAGTCATCCTATTCCTACAGGATAAGATAATTAGTTATCATACTTTCATGGGAAAATTTGATAAGTCAGAGTCCTAGTAGGATAAAGAAAGTAAATGTAGTTTTGATTAGGAATCCTTATGGAAAAGGGAATAGTTTTGACTAGGAATTCTTATAGAAAAAGAAAACCATCTCCAACTGGGAATTCTTGTACAAATAGGAGTATGATTTCTTCACCATTATATAAAGAGGAGGGTAGAGTGTGCATAAGAGGGGGAGGAAGATCATTACGATCAGACTTGTAAAACACAAGAGATATCAGAGAAACATATCTCAGTAATAAAAAGTATCACCCGTTATGTGCCCGTGGACGTAGGTCGGATCCAAATCCACCGAACCACGTTAAATCTCTCCTTGTCGATTGGTGTGTTTATCTGTCTTTTTGCTAAATTTGTCTTTGGTCCCCCATAACCAAACAAATTCACTATTGAGGGAGGATTGTCTCGGGAGTGATATTCTCATATTGCCCTGAGACCAAAATCAGCCGTCAACAATATTTTTATAACCAAAAGCTTCACCTTTTGATCTAGTTAGATGTAAATTAGCTACTCACGATATAAATAACACACATAATTTCATTAATTAAAGTGAAATAAATTACAATAAAAATTGAAAAATAAACACATAATAGCTAAGACTCTCCACAAATTCTCAAGAGAGCATTGTGAATCATCACCTCTTGCTTGCAATAATGCAAAAGTTGCATTAAGGTGGATTGTCTTTAATGATAATTTTTTTGAATATAAATAATAGCTGGTGTAGCCAAATCTACGATAAGCTTATCCAACAACGTCAAATATGGTCAATCTTTTTATATATTATTCGAACACAATTTTCATTTTTCTTTATACTTCTTCCAGATTTCATATTCATTTTCATGTTGAGCATCCAAAACAGTATTTTGCATACACAATATTTAAAAATCACAATAAAAATAAATAAAACATAAATTTGATTATTATTCCACAAATGTACTAGGTTAAAATGATTAATAAAATAATAAATATAAAATAATTTTATTGTTCATCATTAAGCATACTATCTCATATTCATTTTTAATTAATAATCACAATCAAGAGTCATTTTATCTTCAAAACAAATTTTATAAGGCTATTTTGGGTTTAAAAAATGGGTTTTAGATGGCTCCAGTACATTTTGTATTGGAGCCACCTTCCAGTAGACATTTGGACTGTTGGATCAAAATTCAAATTCTCCGGATGAATGACAAGTCTGGTTTTTATGACTCAACCTTTACTCAATTTGCTGCCTCCACGAGAATTTCTCTGAGATTAGAGTATGCCTGCAGAATGAATTGAGGTTTTTGAGCAGATTAAATCATCCCAATGTAGTCAACCTAATCGGATGCTGCTCTGAGGATGAACATAGAATGTCGATTTATGAGCACATGAATAAGTTTGGAAGACCATCTCCTGAACAGTAAAGCACTAGCTGCATGCACCAAATTTTGAGCATATGTTTGCAGTGAGAGGACTGATATATTCAAACTAAATATTGACCTTACAGAAGATGATACAGAGCTAAACTGGGAAAGAAGAATCAAAATAGCTTGAAGAGCAGCAAGGGGCTTAGAACACCTTCACACTAGCTGGAGGCCAGTCATTCACCATGATGTCAATGCTTCGATGTCCGGCTAGACGACGTTTCTGAAATTTTGCTTCTTTCTACAATGCTTTTGAAAGATGTGTGCATTTTATTGACAATATACTTAAATCCTCCATGTAACAAAGTGTACATTTTGTAAAATCATCTGCAATCATAGTATATATTGCAGGATTTTAATGCCAAAATTTCAGAATTTGGACTGACATAAGTTTTGACCCCTAGGCGACAAGTCCCTCATTTCCACAACGGTACTTGCACCAGAGGTTATTTCACTCCTGAATACGTCGCAACAGGTATAATATTCAACTAATACCACCTCTCATTGTATAGCTAGGACCACGTCTCCACAAGAGCACTTTGGACTTGGTCTTTGCTGCTCTAGAGCAACTACATCTAAACACAGGTAGCTATTATCAGACCTCACTAGAAATATCCACGCACACAAAAAGTTCTTTTAAAGAACCCATCTCTTTTAACAGGCTTCATGTACATACCACAGTTCTTCTGGTCAAGTGAAAGCAAAACTAAACATCACTCACATTGCATCTTATATACCTCCAACAAGGTCTTTTAGTGAGATAAAGACTACTAGCTTCCTAGAATGAAAGGAAAATAAGAGCACACAAAACTTAGCTATCTGAACAAACAAAATAGTTTGTATTCTAGAATACATCTGATTAAACTTTTAGGCTTATATGGGTTAGCGTAACGAGCAGAAAAATCATTTGCTCATCAAAAAAGGATGTGTACAACAGCGAAAGAGACATATACACCTGAACTATTGATATATATATATACAATAAGAGCACTGCATACCATCTGGAAATAAAAAAAAGCCATGACAATTTTCAGTACGATTAAGTCAAAATTGCATCAGAAGCCACACCCATCCGATATCTAAAGTGATAACAGGTAAGTATGCATATAAGAAATTTACAAATAAGATGCTTCTTGGTTTAACGTACACGTGGAGATTTCCGGTGCAGTGGCAATGGCGATGCACTTGGAGTCATATTCAAAGGAGACCGATGCTGCCTCACTGGCAACTTGCGGACTGGAACTGGGCCAGTCTGCCTCCGTGGTTCAGACTGGGAGAGTTTGGCAGAATTTTTGGGGGCTTCAAGTTGTTCTAGTGCTTCTAAAACCTCTGACATGCGAGGCCTAAGTTTAGCTTCAGTATTTAGGCACAGTAAGGCAAGGGTAGCAGCAGTATGGGCTGCTTTCTGGGGGTACTGGCCCCCCAACTTGGTGTCCATGATTCGAAATAATTTCCTTTTGTCAGACAAATATGGTTTTGCCCAGTCTACCGGATTCTGCTCAATAACAGTATTTGTGTTATCTACAGCACATCGCCCAGA
>SKCR01050403.1:0-39228 GCA_019454045.1 Zanthoxylum bungeanum
CTTTCTGATATCTTCTATGGTCTGGTTTTCAACAAAGACAACATCTCGGCTTTTGACAATCTTCTTCTCCACATGATCATAGAGTTTGTAGCCGATATCATCCTGACCATAGCCAATAAAGACACACTGTCGTGTCTTTGCATCAAGCTTGGATCTCTCGTCCTTTGGGATGTGTACAAAAGCTTTGCACCCAAAGACATGCAAGTGTTCGTATGACACTTCTTTACCTGTCCAAGCTTGGTTAGAAACATTACCTTTCAGTGCGACTGCTGGGGACATGTTCAAAACATGTACTGCTGTATTGAGTGCCTCCCCCCAAAATGTCTTCGGCAGCCTGGCTTGTGACAGCAAGCTTCTGATCCTTTCGCACAAGGTTCTGTTCATCCTCTCAGCTAGGCCATTCAGCTGAGGTGTCTTCGGAGGTGTCGTTTGATGTCGGATTCCTTGCGTCTTGCAGTACTGATCAAACGGACCTCTGTATTCTCCACCGTTGTCTGTTCTGATGCACTTCAGTTTCTTGCCGGTTTCTCTCTCCACCAAAGCATGAAACTCCTTGAACACTCCAAGAACTTGGTATTTTCTCCTCAAGGTGTGTGCCCAGATCTTCCTTGAATGATCATCAATGAATGTCACAAAATACAGTGACCCACTAAGTGTTCGTGTCTGCATCGGACCACATACATCTGAATGTATGAGGTCAAGTACCTCCGGTTTTCGTTGAGGCGGGGAGCTCTGGAAGGACACTCTGTTCTGCTTTCCAGCCATGCAGTGTTCACATTTCCGTAAGTGTGAGTTCTTCAATTCGGGAAGAACATTCCTCCTGCGTAGTATCTCCATCCCCGTTTGACTCATGTGACCGAGCTTTTTATGCCATAGCTCGACTATCTCATTACTGTTAACTGTATTTATGATACTATTTGAAATCTTAGCATGCATCAAATACAGGGTTGAGTCTTTCTTACCTCGTGCCACCACCATTGATAATTTAGTGAGCTTCCAGGTGCCGTCACTAAAGGTGCTGCAGAAACCTTCATCATCCAGCTTGCCTGTTGAGATCAGGTTTAACCGGATGTCAGGGATGTGCTTGACTCCCTTCAACACTAGCCTTTCCCGTTCTCTGTTTCAAGGCAGATGTCTCCAATACCGACGGCTTTGGACTTTCCGTCATTCCCCATCCTTACAGCACCGTAGTCCCCTGGTGTGTAAGATGAAAAGAAGTCTCTGCGAGATGTGGCGTGTATGGAGGCGCCACTATCTATCACCCAACTGGTCTCGTGGCTGGTAAGATTCACAACATCTTCTTCATATATAATGAAGAACTGTTTGGAGGTGTTGTCGGTGGTAGTTGCAACTCTTTCTTGATTAGAATCACCATCTCTCCTGGTCTGCTCGTTCTTCAGTTTGTAGCAATCCCTCTTCATATGGCCTTTCTTTTTGCAGTGGAAACATTCAATTTCCCTCGTTCTTGATTTCCCCCGGTTCTTGTCTGATTTACCTGGGCCTCGGCTTTTACTCATCCCCCTTCTGGTATTCTTTTCTGTCACTAGAGCTTCTGAGGTTGAGGTTGATGCTGACTCCTGCATTCTCGTCCTCTTTCTTCTCGAAGATCCTGGTCTTTGCCATTTCCATAGTGACTTTCCCATCTGCGGCTGAATTTATCACCGTAGATCTGAACGTTTCCCAAGATTCTGGTAACGTATTAAGAAGTATTAAGCAATTTACCTCATCTCCGAAGTCTATGCCCAATCCAGACAATTCTTTCATTGTTCCGAGGAAATCGTTGATGTGGTCCGCTATAGCTGTACATTCCTAGTATTCAACCCCATCATCTTCTTGATGTAGTACAGCTTGTTGTTGTCAGTCTTTGCTCGGAAAAGATTCTCCAGTTTTCTCCATAAGACACGTGCATTTGTTTCTTCACTCACATGGTTGACGATACTATCGTCGATCCACTGACGAATAGTACTGCATGTTTTCTGGTGAAGATTAGCCCACTTCTCATCGGTCATTCCTTCTGGTTTCTGCTCCAGAATACCGATCCATCATAGTCCTTCACATACAGAAGATCTTTCATCATTACTCTCCATGTGAAATAGTTTGTACTGGTTAACAAAATCATTTTTCCGTTGCCCCCATCCATCATAAAAATTCTAAGCAGAATTTCAAAAAACGGACCTCACCGTTGCGTCCGGAATGGTCGAAAATGGTGGAAATGACACTTCGTTTGTCAAAATTCGACACATGGACCAAATTACAAATTTCAGAAATTACAGAGGTCAAAGTGCAATTTCCAAAAGTTTAGGGTGTCAAAGTGCAATTACGGAAAAGTTCAGGGACTAACATGCAATTTCCAAAAAGTTCAGGGACCTATCTGAAATTTACCAGGCACCGCTGACGTGGCAAGTTTTGCTGACGTGGCAGCTGACTGGGCTGCTGACTGTGCGCTGATTGGGCGACACGTGGCGCTGACTGGACTGCTGATGTGGCAGTCGTCTTCTTCCTCTGGAGTGCGTGGGGCGCGTGAAATGAGCGTATGGCGCGTGAAGAACTCTTTGTCAGGCGCGCGACGCGCGTGCGGTTTCCTCAGGCCTCCGTTCGATCGTCGGAAAATATCATTGTGCTCGTTTCGCCGTGAAAAGTCCGATGGTATGCTCAAAATCGATTTTCGACAACTTTCGTCGGAACAGACTTTCCGAACTGAATCTCTGTTACCGAGTTTCGGGATCCCTACGAGTAACCTTAGCTATTGATACCACTTGTTGTGATTAAAAACACAATAATAGAGGTGATTGAAGAGAAAACTCTTCTTTTATATTACAAACAAAAGAATTACAAAGCTTTATAACTCAAGCTTTAAAAAAAACTCTCACACCACTTTACTCTCTATTACTCTAACGTTTGGGATTTGGGATGCTTAGAAATGATCTTCAGGCTCCATTTTATAGGGCCCAAGACGCGTGAACAGTGTCACACGCCTTGGACACGTTTTGCCAGCTTGTCATTTTCATGCCACTTTGTCAACTTTGCTTTCGATGGATTTGGTTTCTTCTGCAGCTTGCACTTTGCTGTCTGCATGCATGCAGTGTGCTGGCTTCAACAAGATATTTCAGAATCTTTCTATTTTTTTCCCACGCAAACCGAACACAACTTAAACATTTATTTTTAAAACTTATAAAACTTCAACAAAACAGTTTTCCAAAATCCAACATTTGCAAAAGGCAGTAGAAATATAGCTTTTCAGTTACGACACAAACGGTGCATAAATTGACTATCAGATCAGCTAATGCGGCGACATAAAGTAATCCCATCAGCGATAGAGAGTTGGCAAATCTCGATCCTTGGATCAATAGCCAGGGACTTGTTGAGTTCCCACACAAATTCCCTCAAGTATTTGACACGCTCATCCAGTTTTGCATCAGCTGGTGCAGCCACAGATCCAAACCACAGGGTGTTGTCGTAGGCAATCACTCCCCCAACTTTGACAAGATCAATAAGCCTCTTGTGGTAGTTAATGTAGTTATTCTTGTCAGCATCAACGAAGATGAAGTCAAATGTTCCACGATATTTTTCCTGAAATTCACACATTTGCAATTTTACTGGAACAGTTGTAATATAATATGTATTAGGGGATTGTGGGTTGAAGCTCACACACAAGTAAAGTGAAATTGAGAATAATTGTTAATTTATGAGATGTTGCTTAGCATATAGCAATACAATAATAATTAAAAGACTTAGTTTACCATAAATATTAACAATAAAATAAAGCAACGAGACACAGATTTAACGTGGTAAAACCCTCAATGTGAGGGAAATATCCACGGGCAAAAGTAGAAGGATTTCACTATAGCGGAAAAAATTTTACAACCTCTCTCTAAACACAATGAGTGAACAATCTCACACTCTCTTAGAATAGAAGAACAATTCTCTCACAAACTCTTAAGAAGAAACTATATTTTCTCTCTTAGAATACAGAGTATTTGGTTGAGAATGAGATGAATAAAATAATAAAATTGAGCCTCTATTTATAAACATGAAATTCACTGTGTAAATAGTGAATTCTAATTTTTTATTATTTTCTTTTAAAGATATGGGATCCATCCAAAATATTTAATTAATTTTTCTTTAATCATTCACACCTTTAGGTGCAAATGATTAACAACTCAACAATATGAACAATAATAAAACCAACTTGGAGAATTATGTACATACGTCTTGGATCATTTGATCGAGAACAGGAAGTGCAGGGCCTTCTCTGAAATCAATCTTGTGAGCAACGCCAGCCTTTTCAATTATGGGAGACCCAGTTCGTAGTATTCCCTGGTGATGTCCAGGGCCAATATCTGTAATCATTTAAAACCAGAGTTTATTCGTTTTCTAGCAGTTTTTATTTTTTTTCAAAAAATAAAATAAAATAAGAAAGAAGCCATGATATTATTATGAAAAAGAAATTAATGATACCTGGCCATCTTGGGGAAGAGCAAGGGCAGTGGCTAGGAGAGAATAACCAGTGTAAACACCAATTTCCATTGTATTTTTTGCGTTGATAAGCTTGAGTAGCATGCCCAAGAATTGTGCTTCATCCGGTGAAGTCATCATGATGTTCCTGGCAAAATTTTGAATGTGAAAGAAAAAAAAAGAAGGAAAATCTGATTACTACTTCTTGAAGTAGCTGAAATTAATTAAAGAGATCAAATATATATATACACATAAGACATATATATTCTAAGATTTATAAACTATGTAACAAAAGAAAATATATCTCACCATGGATGCTTGGCCGTCAACTCGCGGATCTCCTTCAAGCATTCTGGCTCCCTTGGATATACACTTGTTTCAAGTATATACTGAGATATATATATAAATAAAGATATATATAAAAACTGTGTCCGATTCAAGACATTTGAATTGAGGGAAACAGAAAATGAAAGTGCATGTAATTTTATATACCTGGTAAAGTTGATCACTCTGTAAAAGAGTCTTGTGCCCAAATATTTGGATATCAGGAGCCTGGTTTTCCTGAGCCATTAATACTGTTAGTGTATGTGATTCCTTTCCTTTTGCGACTAAACAGGCTGCTCTCCTCTCCTCTCCTCTATTTACTCAATTTTCCTGTTGATATAATAACTTCTTTTTGTTTATTAATAAATAAATAATATAATAACTATAAAACACGCACCACAGACAGACTGTGTAGGTCACAACTCATAATTGAATTTTAAATTGGTGGGGGGTTGCATCCGAAGACAATATCCAAATATAAAATATGTAACATTTGTACCTTGTATGTTTAACTTAAGGTTTTGGGTTCAAATTCATTAAGTACGTTTTTTTTATAAGAATCTAGGATAGTCAAAGTATTACATATTCCGTTTAAGTCTGGAATTGATGATTTGACAACGATATTTCCAACGATCAAAACAAACTATGAAAATATAAAATATAAAAATTGCAGCATGACCTATACAAACTCTCCGGCTAACATTTTTTTTTGTTGGCTTGTTTAATCTGTCATCACATGCAATTCTTAATTTGAATTTGAATTTGAAGTGATAAAGCAGCTAATTAAAAGCAACTAGCCATCTAGATGTGAGCTGAATACTTGCGTGGGGATCAAGCAGCAAAATAAAAGAAAAGAATGAGAAAGAATAAAGCATCGTTTTGCCAATCGAATGTGAGATTACAAGAGATAAATTATTTTTTTTCCCAAACTTATTACATAATATATAATTATTTAGACCAAATTTTTTTTTTTAAAAAAAAAAACTCGTGTAAATTATTTAATCATTTTCCCTTATTTTTCAAAAGGATAGGAATATAATGCGGGTATATATGATTTCTTTTGCTTGCTTTTTATAAAGCTATGCTTAAAGGTTGATCAACACTTCATCTAAATTCTTTTCAAAACTCATTAGAAGCCTTTGATATGTTTTGTTATCAATATTCCGATGACTGTCAACTTGTTTACCCATGTTACCATCTTGGAGTTCACTTTTTTTAACTCAAAATATTTTGACTATTTTAACAACAAAAATGATAAACTTACTCACACTTTTATTTAATTTTATCACAACTCTCTCACTGTAGCTACAGTAAATTACTGTAGCTCATTGTAACTACAGTGGGAGAGTTTGGATAAAATTCGGGAAAAGTGTAAGTAAGTGTATCATTGCCATTTTAACAAACCCTTAATTTATTCAAAACTTCAACCAACCTCCATTTAACATTCAAAAATTTAAATTAAATGGAGGTTGCGTTGATGAATTCTTCAACAAATAATTTTTTCTGATAGAGAAAGCTTTTTTTTTTTTTTTTAAAGTTGATTTTTAGCATCTATAAAAAAAAAACATCATTAAATTTAAGGGGTGAATTGAATATAGGAATTAACCTTTTCTTTTGTCCTAAGCTTGCTAGCATCAGCAAATTCACAGCTAAATTAAAGTCGGATGCTGGCTTTATTTCAAAAGATCGACTTACTTTACTTATTTATTATTGGAGATCTTTTGGCTTTATTGATTCTACCTCTCATTGCTTACAATTTCTGGACACGACTTTGACCTAAACTTATAATAAACTGCACGACCTAACCACTACTCTTAGAAGATAGGTTTACACAACAACAAGGTATAGGTTTACATACATGACATTTTTACCGGATATTTTTTTGTAATATTAGAGTGATATTCATATTTCAAGTAGTTATTGTTGAAGAAAATATTCCACATCGGCTGAGATAAACAATTAAACTCAAAATATAAATATTGGACAACCCTCAACTCTCAAGCTGGCTTTTGGGTTGAGTTAGATCCATGAATTTCAATATGGTATCAGAGCCATACTCATGCACGGGTGGGCCCACACTATCTGTCCACGTGACATGAACCAGGCAAAAGACCGGTTTGCACGTGAGGGGGAGTGTTGAGGAAAATATCCCACATCGGCTGAGATAAACAATTAAACTCAAAATATAAACATTGGACAACCCTCAACTCTCAAGCTGGCTTTTGGGTTGAGTTAGACCCATAAATTTCAATAATTATATATTTTATAGAAAAAATATAAATGTCATAAAAAAATAATCTCCTAAAATTATTATCACAGACAGCAACAAAAGGTTTTAGAAATGATTGTACAGATGGAGAGATTTTTAAAGTTGATGCAATCCTCTCATAACATTTTCAACTTTTTTTATCAATACAAGGCAGCTTTTGATTGGTGGGAGACAACATCAATTTTCTGACGCGATAATAAGATTTTGTTGGATTTTATGTCAACAATGTGATACATGTATAACCTGATAATTATTGCACCGACGGTGCAATAATTGATAATCAAAAATTCTCCACGTGATTTGATGGCGTAAAATTCAAAATTTCGCTATCAGGTCTTGGGTTCAAATCCAATAAGTATATTTTTTATAAGAGTATGAGATAATTGGGGATTTTACTTACTCTGTTTAAGCTCGAAAATAATGATTCAGCAGCGGGATTTCTAACGATTCAAAAAAAAATGATAATAAAAAATATATTAATTATGTGGGTGTGTCCCACATGCATAAAAAAATTAAATTAACTATTTACATAATGAATCTCATGTCTATAAATAGAGGTTTCATTTTATTATTTTATTCATTTCATTCTCAACCAAACCATTTGTATTCTAAGAGAGAAAAATATTATTTTTTCTGAAGAGCTTGTGAGAGAATTGTAATTCTCATATTCTAAGAGTGTGAGATTGTTCACTCCTTATGTTTATAGAGATGTTGTAAAAAATTTCCACTATAGTGAAATCCTTCTACATTTGCCTGTGGATGTTTCTCTTACATTGAGGGCTTTACTACGTTAAATCTATGTTTCATTATTTTATTTTATTGTTAATATTTATGATATACTAAACCTCTTAATTATTTTTGTACTGTTATATGACATGCAAAGCCTCATAAACTAACAATTATTCTCAATTTCATTTTACTTGCGTGTCAACTTCAACCCACGATCTTCTAACATAACCACTCAGACTTTCAACATCTATTTTAGAGATGGTAAATGGTCTGGATTTTTCAATATCAATCTAATCTTGATTATGGATTGAAATTAAAAAAATCATTTTAAATCTCTTACTAATAATTTTTTATTTAAAATAAAATACCATCTCAAATCTCGAATTTAACAATTTCAAATTTCAAATTCCCCGACTTTCTTTGGTAATTGGATGTTATAATTTTCTTTGGTAGCAAAGCAAATTTGATTATCTTTAATTAATTTAGTTGACTTTCTTCGTTCTTATTTTGCTTGCAAAACTTTGCTTCCGGCGTATAGTTCATATAAATAATATTTACATTTAATTCATGACAATCTGGAACGAAGCATTAATTGACGTACGAATCATTCAAACCGTTACATGTCTTTATTGTCTCGTATTAAAAAATGGCAATTGCCTGGTCATTACATAGAAATGGTCAGTGTTATGATATCCTTATACGTATAAATATACTATTTTGATCATTCAACATATAATTTAAATCATTAAACATATAAATTTTATACAGAGTATTGATAGAAGGTAAAATTAAATTTGGCAGAACATTTGACAACAAAAAAATGATAAACCGTGTTGATTTACTTTTTTTTTTTTTTAATCATTGGAAACTCCGCATTCGAATCATCCTTTTTTAGTTTAAGCGGAGCAAATAAAATCTCCGGCTGTCCCATACTCTTACAAAAAATGCACTATTTGAATTCGAATCCAAGATCTTAAAGTGAGATAATGAGCCCTACATTATCAAATCACACCACTCGAATACATGTCGATTTACTCACTTAAGTGAAAATAAAATAATTCGATACCGATTTATTAATATTTCTGTCAGCATTTTATCTCTTAAGCAATTTTCCTTATGAAATAAAAAGGAAAGGTCCCGAGCTATTTAATATACATGTTTACTTAATTGACTTGTTGTTCGAGTCCATGCAATCACATGAAAATTCTCCCAAATTTACGAGTAGATATCTTCTCATATTAGAGTGTGAGTATTATCATGTCTCTGGTAAACGTAAAATTTTGAGTATGCTATAAGTGTTTGTATTCAGTATCCCAATAGATTTTAAATTGTACGAGAAAATCTACAATATAACGGAGGTACCACATCATCCATGCAACAATCCAATAATCAATTATCACGCGTGCTAAAATATTAAAAAACTAAAAAACTAAAAAGATGAGTATTAAATCATACATGTCATTTATTAATTTATTGGTGATATTACGTCACTCACGTTTCCATTGCACCAAAAAATTACTCAAATTATATATATGTAGACTTAGTATCAAAAAAAAAAAAAAAAAAAAAAGGCCCTGATAGTTCAACAAAAAACTTAGTACTTAATTAGATTTAGATCCCTTTTTTTTTGAAAAGTAACATTCAGATCTTTAACCTTATTAATCGCGATAAATTTGATTGTGTTGTTAGTGGAATTCTTCTGCACAAAAACACACCCAGGGGTGGAAAAAAAAGAGGAACATTTTACTCCAAAGCATTATCATTTTTAGGTACAAATATAACATTTTAAATGTAGTGGGCCGTAAACGTAACAAGCAGCCACCCAAAACTCTTTCATGATTAATTAAGATGCTGTCAGGTAACTAAGAATTGTTGACATAATAAAAATCACATTAATTAAATAATTAATTAATAACCTCTCAAATAGTAGATTATATATTATATTGTATATAATTTTAAATAAATTAGGAGAAGTTTTGTGTATAAAAAAATTATTTATTTAAATTATAATTTCAATTTAATAGATCTATTATTATTGATATTATATGTGTTGCAGTGTGTAAGATCGTTTTGCACTTTCTTAGTTTTAATGTGCAAAACGGACTCGTGTTTAGTGCGTTTAAGTAGCCACTAGCCATGCATCATGGTCTTCAATTACCATGGATCTTTGATGACAAAAGCCCCTCACTAATCACAGCCCATCAGAAGATAATCGGAGTAAATTTTAATTATAATCTGAACTTTTATTTGAGTAAATATAGCATGGATCACAATTTATAATTAATTAATTTTTTTTAAAAAAAAGGTTTTGAGGGTTATGGTCAATTTATAATTAATTAAAAAAAAAGGTTTCGAGGGTATATCAATAATATATATCAACAAATCAAGTAGCCCCTAAGGGTGCGACTTGGTTGCAAATGATTTTTTACCTGATTATCAGGTCCTGAGTTTGAGGATTTAAGTTCTACATAATATCATTATAGCTATATATATTATATTAGTAAAGGAAGCACATGCAACACATGTGTCTGCTATATTTCAGACAAAAAAATAAGAGTTCAATTTGATAATATTTTAACTAAATCTTTTTCTACTTTTTTTTTGGGAAATTGAGAAGATTATTTATAACTTTAATTCATTATAAACAAACTGAAATGTGTGGATCACATTTTACTATGACATCCCAAAAATTACAAGAGTGGTCATCGCTCTGGTTTACATTTATTTCGTAATGATGTCGGTCACTTCGGTATAGTTTTATTCCGGACTGATGTCAGTTACTCCGATGTACTTTCATTCCAAGGTGATGTCAGTCTCTTCGGTGTACTTCCAAATTTCGAGTGATGTATGTAAGTCTGATGTACATCTATTCCGCTATAGAACTACGTTCAACTGTTTGTGGAGCCATAAATCTTATTTTGAATTCATCGAGGTCTGTTAACTTTGTAAAAAGTGCAGTACTAATAAACCCATGAGAATCTATTTGTAAAATGGCCCCGTTAAGGCCTGCATCGGTTATCAAGCCAATTCCTAGAATTATGAAACCTATATGAGATACAGAGATGTCAGTCATTCTGGTGTATTTTCATTCTGGAGCGATCATCATTCATGTGTATTTTCATTCCGAAGTGATGTCAGTCACTACGAAAATCATCACTCCGGAATGAAAGTGCATTCCGGTGGACTTCCATTCCAGAGTAATCATCACTCTGGTGGACTTCCATTCTGGAGCGATCATCACTCTGATGCACGTGTACTCCAAGATGAAAGTGCGATCTGATGTATTTTGCATTCTGAAATGATCGTCACTCATATACTTGCATTCCAGAGTGATCATTACTCTGGTGTACTTTCATTGCGGAGTGATGTCATTCATTTCGGTTGCTTTCTTTCCGGAGTGATAGCAGTCACTCTTGTGCATTTTCATTCCGAATTGATCATCATTACAGTGCACTTCCATTCCGAAGTAATCATCTGGAGTGATCATCACTCCGTTGGACTTTCACTCAAGAGTGATGATCAATCTGGTGCACTTCTATTTTGGAATGATGATCACCCCGATGTACTTTGCATTTCAGAGTGATCATTACTTCAGTGCACTTTCATTCCGTAGTGATGTCAGACACTCCAGTGTCATTTTCATTCCGGAGTGATCATCACTCCGCTGTACTTCCATTCTGGAGTGATGTCATTTGATTCGATTTACTTTCTTTACGGAATGATGGCAGACACTCATGTGTACTTTCATTCCGGATTAAGGTCAGTCACTCTAGTGTACTTTCATTTCCGAGATATGTCAGTCACTCCGGTGTACTTTCATTCCGGAGTGAAAATCACTCTGGTGTACATCAATTCTGGAGTGATGTCAGTCATTTCGGTCCCGGAGTGATGTCAGTCATTTCGGTCCCGGAGTGATGTCAGTCACTCCGGTGTACATTCATTCCGCGATGTGATGTGAGTCACGCCGATGTACTTTCACTCCAGAGTGATGTAAATCTCTCTGGTATATTTTCTATTTCGAAGTGGTGTCAATAACTCTTGTGTACATCTATTTCGGAGTAATGTCAGTCACTTCGATACACTTCCATTCCGGAGTAATTGTTACTTTGGTGTACTTCCATTCCGGAGTGATCATCATTCCGAATAGATATTCGTGGACCCATTGGGCCATAAGTTTATCAAGCTCAAGACGAAGCACGAATGAATAAGTAACTGGAAAATAAGACAAGTGGATTGAAATAGCCGAATCAGCTAGCAAATGAAGCACCTGAACAATAAAGCGGCAAACATGTGAAGTTACAATGAAATGTAAGTGATGCCGTTTAAGCATTCAGCTCTTGATGTGCAGCATGTGTTATCCTCACTTATTATATATAATAGATACACACACCTTTAGGCTTAAACCGCTGTGTTTTGAGATTAACAATATAAAATTTGTGTCAAAACTAAAATAGTCACACACACACACACAGAGGATTTAGTTAAGGCAAATAGGGGCTTCAATCTATTCTGGGCTTTCTAAAATTATCATTAGGCGCCTCATAAACATTTAAAATATAAAAAATACCACATATATTCACATATTTTTGCAATCATTTTCTCACTTTTTTATTTCAATTTTTTTAATATTATAATTGAGAATTGTAAAAATTGTAGCAAGTTTTAAGTTTTTTGTGTGTGTTTTATTTATTTACTTTATTTATCATCATCATCTAGTATAAATTTTTGTTCGTGATCTTTATTTATTCATCACCACCACCACCATCATCATCTAGTTATAAAAATTTTACTTTCTTCCTCTATGACCTCTCTTTATGGTCAATTTTATGATTTTCTTTTATTTAGTTTAGGGTGGGCTTGTAAAGTGGTTTTTCTAATATATATTATATATATAAAAAAAAAAAAATCAATGACATAATCAAATGAGGATCAATGATTGAATAATAATTTAACTGTATATATATATACACATACACTTCTAATATAACATGTCAAATACAATTTGACATTATTACTTATTGTTATATTTTTAACTAAAATTTTAAAATCCCCTCAATAATTATTTTATTAGTCTGCCACTGTATTCCCTATGAAAAAGAATATTATTTATATAAGTTAAAGTTATATAATTATTTTACATAATTAATTTTCCAAAATTATTTTTTTTTTCGAGACATACGCTTCTATTTCTTATCTTAACATAAAAGAAATTTTTTTATATTTCTTATTTTGATAAGATAATATTTTTTTTTAAAACGGAATAAATAGTCTGACTTATTACTAATCTTCTGTCACAAAAAAATTTTATTTAATAGATTTATTTGATCATAACTCCTTCACATAATTTATATTATAAACAGGTTTATTGGTCACTAGTCTTCCACAAACTTTCAATAATACTTGTAGAGGGAATTTATTCAAAATAAAAAATAGATGATTTCTTTACTTTTTATTAAGAATAAAAAATAAATAAAATATTGAAATATTGCAGGGAACAACTTCAATAATATATTACTTTTTTTGAATTGCATGCTTTTTACGGTTGTCTTTTTAAAAATAAAATATTTTCTTTTTCAAAAAAAAAATATTATCTTAAGTGTGTTGGTAATTTTCAATAATATTGATTTTAATATTTTTCATTTCCGCAACACATTGAGGGGTAGCGTCCTCTGTGGGGTTCGGGGATAATATTATTTGAAATTCGAAACTAATTATTTTGACAGTTAAGTTTATCTTTACAAACCGTTGACATAACAGTCATTTAGACATAACTGTCAATTTGATTCAAATACAAATGTCTTTATTTAATACGAATGAGTTCATGGCAAAATCAATAAGAACCAATTAGATTTTATTTTTTTTTTTACTTTATATCATCATATTTTATCTTTCTAGCGTTGTTTGATTGGTAGTATTTAAATTCAGTACCATCACTTTCCATTATATATTGTGAGAGATTTTATGTGAGAGGAAACATTTATTAAAAAACTAATCGTACGTACCTCGAAGGAAATCATTGTTTTGTCAAATTCATAACTCAATTTTCATACAACAAAGTGACCATTCTTTTAATTGGCAATATTCATTATATCCCCTTGTATCCGAAGTTTCATTACATTTGAATTAAAGCGGTTCATATTGTCATAACAAAAAAAAAAAATTTGAAAAACACCTTCAAATAGTTAAAAAATTTAGGGAAATTGCTACTTTTCCCTTTAAAATTATTATATACCATTATATCTTTTAGTTTTTTTTTTTAAAATAAAATCTCATTATTTATTAGGTTTCCAATTTTTACATTTGGGTGAATTTGTTCCTCATGTTGTAATGAATCCAGCACATCCAACAATCATCCACAAGCCTCCCATCCAACTTTAGGTGCATGTTGAAAATGGTGGTGCAATTTTTGACAATGATGCAAAATACCAAAAAATATTAGGTGGAGATGTTACAGTTCCATAAATTTAGGGAGTGATTGGTGGGCACTGTAAAGCCAAACTTTGGCTATAAATTCAGAGCTTGGTTGTAAGCTCAAAGCATCCCAAAGTGAGTGTTAGAGAGTGTAGTGAGGTTTTGTAAAGTTTATACTTTGTATTTCTATTATTGAGAGTAATAGAAACGATTTCGGTTTTTCATCAAATATTATAAAGTGATCAGAGAATCACAACAAGTGGTATCAATAACTTTGGGGTCGAAAAAACGAAGATCAGAGCTCGGTTCGAAAAATTCGAGTTCCGGTAAAGTTGTCAAAAATTATTTTTGAGCATACCATCAGCTAGTTCACGTCGAGACGAGTTCGACTGTATTTTCCGGCGATCAAACATACATATGAGGAGCCCGCACGCTCCGCCACTCTCCGGGAGAGTGAAGCCCACTCTCGCCACGCGCCACGTGCGCGTCTGGAGGAAGAAGACGACCAGGTGGCGCCACGTCAACGACACGCCATCTGCCACGTCAGCATACCGGCCACGTCATTGACACGTCATCCGCATCGGATTAATAAGTCTCTATTGATCAAATCAATTTGAGCTATTTATTTGTCATTTTATATGTTTGAGATTTTTCTTTATATTCAAAATATAAATTCTGTTATTTACATCTAATGTATTTTATCTCAGTATCAACTTTATATAATAAAACACTTAGTGTTCTAGAATATAAAGGTTTTATCGGCATCGGATTAAACACTGATATAGAGATAATGTCTCTAGTCAAACTAGTTACATTATAACATTTCCTAATTTAAGTACATACCCAAAGGGTAGTTCCTAAATTTAGGTATCTACGGTCGAAACAGCGACTTTCGTCCCGTTTCCAATTCGCAGAGAAATCTCGGCTTGAAGCCAGTATCCAGCTCACAGCGGATTCTGAACGTCAATACATATATGTATTATGTACCACACTAAGTATTTAAAATCCAATTTCAATACTAGTAGTAAACATAACTTTGACAAATATTTTTAAAGTTAGAGCCTCGCCCTATATTTAATTCCTTCGTGTCTTCCATATCCAAATGGTAGTCACTTTGGGATATGTCATTATCTTTTCAATATTTCACAAACCTTTGGCCAAGCCTGGGTTTTAGAATATCGAAATGGTGTGCACCTTGTGCTACATGCCCAATTGCAAACTTTGACTTTTCTCCACTAGAATAGTCAATTAATTCTCCAAGAATTATTAATTGCAATTTTAGTACTTTTAAATCTAAAGATAGATTTATTATAAGTATTTTAATTAAGCACTAAAGTCATCATCACATAAATCTTCCAAAGACTTTATGCTCTACTATTTGCTTAATTATGGGCTTAGTAATAATAAGTTATTTTATCAAATAAATTAACCTATTATTAATTCCCAGTTGAAAATTAAATCATTTAAAACATTTAACCCAATGATTATATATTTTAAATATTCAACTTTTTAAATTTTTATCTTGATTACAATAGTCCAACTATTTAATCAACGATTAGTGGTACTATATATATTATAATGATTATAATAGTCCAACTATATAATCAAATATAATCCAAATTAATTAACCTCAATTACATTGATTACTATAATCCAATTATAAAATCAACTGTAAACTGAAATTAATTAATTCAAATATATTGATTAATATAATCCAATTATATATAATCAAGTATAATACAGTCCAACTGTTTATTAAAACAACAATTTAAATATTAGTCAAACTAACATTTAATATTACGACGAAATAATTTGAATGAGCGCGTATAGCGAGTAATTGAACGAATATTGCAAATTCAATTCTTGCCTCCCACTATTTTTCGTCGAGCCTCTACCCTCTGTCGAGTACTCGGGAAACCGTGTTTCCTAGTGGGCTAGGATCCCGTTAAAGTATCACACAATCTTGACTTTGGCCAACAAATTGTATGATAATTAACTAGGTAGATCTCGAAGATCAATTGGATCTCATCCAACTCCTAAATCCAGTAGGTGGACATCCAAGTCCGAAACATATATCTTATATATGCCTATATATCGAATATATACCCTAACCTTTTTCCTCTGAATCAACTAGGCCTTGGCTTTGGCACAATAAACCTAGTGATCCCAGTCAAGCGCGGACCCATTGACATGGAAGCTTCGTAATCAATGTCGATGGACAAGAAATGGTCTTGACTTTGGCCAACAAACCACAACTTGGACATGACACCGATATGGAACAAAGCCTCGTGATTAAAACACATCTTCGACGGACAATGGCTTGACTTTGGCCAACAACCCCTGCCAATCTCGGATCTTGAGCAAGAATCACTCAATGGAAGGAAAATAAACTCTTGATATTTATTGAGGGATTTTCGCGTGCAAATTGGCTACCAATTTTAATTATCTTTGTTAAGGTCTCATCATCATACACCCTTAAACATGCATTCTAAATACATAATAAAGCGAGTATGAAATAAAATAATAATGATATGCGGATGGATACTTTACACATTGATCCTAGATCAAATCTCTCCCTTTCTCACTCAAGCTAGCACTTGTACTACTTCTACCCGTTACACTACACTTCTAAAGAAACCTCATATATATAGAGGGGAATAGGTGAAAAGAGAATACAAAGAGAAAGAAGATGATAAGGCTGGACACGCAGGTCCAATTTAATAAATCGAATTTATTACAACAATTTCTAAAATTGCCCACCCATATAATATCCATCCGATATGCATTATTCATTCAACACAACCACGTATTCACACACATAAGCATGCTATCAATCAATCTAATCAAATTAATTAATCTGATAATTAAGTGATCATCCAATGTTCAAACAACGATTTGATTTTGTTCGAGTCAAACTCGTTTTTGCGAATAAGTACTTAAAGTACGAATTCATGAATTAAATTAAACTACATCATTAAATCTAATTTAACATGTATTTAATACTAATTCACTATTCAATTCTAAATTAAATATTACACTTTTATTCAATAAACCTTTTACGATTTAAATTCCAAATCTAATCGTAACGCGTCTCAAAGACCGATTAACGTCCAACGTCAATTCAATTAAAGTCCAATGGGCTTTTGATTGATTTATTAAGGCGTGGACTTTTGGTCAACTCAGGTCAAACCGATAACCAAAGTCCAATCCGGGATTTACCCCATAAGCCCATAAATCAATCTTGGCCCATTAGGCCCAATTGAACATTAAAGGTTCATTAGTCGCAATTGGGCTTTATGGTTAAGGTTTTGGGCCCAATTGGATCCAATCCATTTGGCCTAAACCAAACTTGATAAATCAAGCCCAATAGGCCCAAATACAACATTTAAATCCAATTTCCAAAATTAGGCCCAAATAATTAAATTCAAAAAATCCAATTTTCCCAATTTAATTACCAAAGTGTATTACATGATCAATCAACTAAATCAACATTTCTAAAACACCATATTAGTCCAATTAATCATGCTTGATTCATTATCATATGTCCAACACACAAATTGAAAAATCAAACCCATCTACATGCTTAAAGGTCTCGGTCAAAAGAGGGATTTTGTGTCCGATTCGGTTTCAATCCAATCGAATCCACAATCGACATTAAATCACCATCCAATTTGATTTCATACACATCCAATGTCACAAAATCAAAATCACCAAGACATTAGGGCATATACACCAATTCGGCCAAGGTAAGATTTTGGGGATTTTTGTCCAATTCGAAATCCAATCCAATTCGATTCAAATTAACGTCAACCTAATCGATTCCAACTCATCAAATGAATTAAAAAATCAAAAAATCCAAGATCCCAAAATTACATATACATTCGGCCATGGCATGATATTTGGGGAAAATAATTCGAAATCATTTTTCGTCAAATTAGTCCAACCAAAATGAAATTTAACATGTTATAAGCATGCTCAAACAATCAATTTATTCAAATCATGCTCAACAAACATTTACCCAAATTTTAAGCCCTAAAATTTCATGCTTGCAACATTAGCTCTTGATGCCATTGTTGAGTTTTTCTAAGGTCCCAAGATCAAATCAAGACATGAAATAATGCGTGAATACACCAACGGAGGTAGCGGAATACTCACATAGATCGGTTGAGTCGATTTGGAGACGAATCGAAGCCAAAAACGCACTGCCTTTGTGCGCCCACTGCAGCAGCCCATGCTCACTGTCTTGGCAGTTTCGGGTCTCAAAACGAAGCTCCAAACTCCGTCGGATGAGTCCCGCCTCATGGGTGAACCTCCCTACCACCTTCGCAAGACTCGTAGTGTGCTAGCACTTGCGGTTTTCACCATGAAAACCCAACCCTTGCTCCCCTAAAGTCACGCCCAAACCAGTCAAAAAACAGTCCACACTTGTGTGTTTGGCGTGAGGAGAAGAGAGAGTTTGAGAGAGATGAAAAATGTAATTGTTAATTTGATTTGCATTCAAGTATATCTTATATACTTGGTGTGAAATTCTAATGAATTTCATTTTCATTCACCTTTAATTTGCATTCCAAAAGTCAAAAAGGTAAACACTATGCACATCAACTATTCACATGTCACTTTAAGTCAAGTGTCATGTCTTTCAATCAATCAATCACATCAATCAATCACATCACTCAAAGTGACATTTGATTTGACGCTTGATGTGACGATTGATTTGACGCTTGATGTGACTTGCGTCGCCGCACTCGAATTCAAAATACGAATGCGCTCGCAATCACACTCGGGCTCGGGTTCGCTAATTCTCAATTAACGATTTTTCCGTCGCGTCGTAATTAAATGATTATGCCTAGCGAATTCACTATTCACGTCGCTAACGAATTAATTCTAAATTAATTCGTTCGCCCGAATTAAAATCTAATTTTAATTCCGCGTCTAAATCTAATTTCGTTTAATATATCGAATATATTAATTTATTGATTAATTCCAAATTAATCGTTATCTCTCTCTAGACGATATTTTATCCTAGATAAAATATCTCCGTAATTAATCCTAGATTAATTTTCTCTCTCTTCTATATAATCCCAGATTATTCAAGAGTGCGAGTTGTGCGTCATCGGTGGATTATCGGGAAGCGACCCATGAGATCTCCGGATAAGTTGGCAGTAAATACGGTCGTCGGAGTATCCGAATCACGTACGTACCAAGTACTACGTTCTACCGATTTACGAGACAAGGTCAACTCCTAGCAAAGCACCAAGTCATCCCAATTCTCCGGACATATCCTTTTAAGAATATTAAGATCTATATCAAGCGTAGTATACAAATGTATTGTGTATATCGGTCCAGTATCGGATAGTCACGTGCTAGGGCTGGGGCTGGATAAGTGTCTGCCTCGTCCGAAGCACATGTCGGATGTCTGGTAACATAGTCTCTATAATCGGATATTCATGACCTGGTCACAATATCCCGATTGGATGCGCCTCACTCAAGAGCACTAGTACCGTATCCTGCGTGACATCATCTCCACTATGACTGAAGTGATACTTCCGTCTTGACATCACACCCAATACACTACGACTCTCTGATAAATCCAGAAGTGGTGTACGCAGAACCGGTTAAAGCCCTGTACCACCAAACCAAAGTCTATCGATTATCGTAAGTATTAGCGATGTAAGTCTCAGGTTAAGACTATACACACCTACCTTGATTTCGGCCTCCCATAGACACATAGTCATAATACCAATGGGATTCCGAGGGGTCTATCCAGAGCGAAGCTGTTTCCCGTACCATCGGTGAAACACGACCTCCTATCGCACTTGCATAAGTATCCTATACTTATATATATGAGAACTATGCCGTTGTGCCCTCACAACGCGCACAAGTGCAATACTAGCCTATTCCGCATTATCGATGTCCAGTCTCGATAATACTACGGCTAGGGATATTTAATGATTAATCCTTCGTGGACTGATACTGTCTCATATCATCTCAATCCAGGAACTAATCATAGGGACCTATCTTCATTTATATATCTATGGTGATCTAATCACAAATGACGAGAGTGCAATTTCCTTGTTACATAGTTAATTTGCTATAGCAACACAATGTTCTGTGCAAATAGTGACGTTATAGGTCATATTATCCAACACCTACCACGTCACTCCTCACATAGATTTCTTCACAACGTACAAAGCATGAGACTTTGGAGCAGTGAAGATGAGGAATACCAGTTCTTCTCAGATAGTGGGAATTGGTGAAATACAGTTACGGACAAATACATATTATACAATAACCCTGAATGAGGTAAGAAATGTTCCAGAACTTCGGCTCAACTTACTCTCGGGGGGTAGCCCTTGATAAACATGGTTATGCTAGCTACTTAAGCAATGACACTTGGAGAATGATCAAATGTACCATGGTCATCGCCTGATGATATATTTGTGGAACTCTATACCATACTCATGTGAAGATATGTGCAGAAAGCCTCAATGTAGCTGAACCAGAGGCTTCTCAGAATCTGTGGCACCAGAGACTCGGTCACATGAGTGAAAGATGGTTGTCTACCTTGACAAAGAAGAATCTAATCTATGTCTCCAAAAATCATGCTCTGGATCCTTGCAACCATTGTCTATTCGGTAAGCAACACATAGTCTCTTTCAATTTCTATTCTACAAAGAAATCAGAGTTACTCAGTCTGGTGTACTCTGATATATGTGGTCTCTTTGAGGTAAATTCACTAGGCGGCAATAAATATTTTTTGACTTTTATTGACGATGATTCTCGAAAAGTATGGGTGTATTTTCTGAAATCAAAGGATCGGGTCCTGGACTATTTCAAACTGTTTCATGCCATGGTCGAGCGTGAAACATGGAAGAAACTGAAGTGCATTCACACAGACAATGGAGGCGAATACACTTCCAGGGAGTTCGATGCCTACTGCGGAAGTCACGAAATTCGACACGAAATGACTGTTCCACGCACCCCACAAAACAATGGTGTCACTGAAAGGATGAACCGCACCATTATGGAGAAAGTCAGAAGCATGATCAACATATCTAAGCTGCCAAAGCTAAGGGTGGGCAAAAAAAACCGACCGAACCGAACCAAACCACAAACCGAAGCAAACCGGACCGAATTTACGGTTTTTTTTCTAACGGTTCGGTTTGCGGTTCGGATTGGCCCACCCCAAACGGTTTACGATTCGGTTCAGGAGCTAATCCGAACCGCACATGTTAAACCGAACCGAACCGTTATAATTAAAAAAATTATATATTTTTATAAAAAAATTTATATTTTACTTTTAATTTTATTCTATGTTTTCTTTTTATTAGTATGTTAATACATTTATTCTTAAATTTTTTTGTTAATATATTTATTTGTTAATACTTTTATTTTTCAATTTATTTGTTAATACTTTTATTCTTAAATTTTTTTTGTTTTATGGTAGCATTATTATTCTTGAAAGTTAGATGTTGGATTTGTCTCTTAATTAGAATGATGACAACATCATTATTCAGGGTAATTTTTAAAAAAATACAAGAATTTATTGTGCCTCATTTTTCAATCATTTATGGAGTGCATGTGTTCCCTGAAGTCACAGCTTACACCATATCACTTCATACTATTTGTTGGATAGACTAGTTTTTTTTTTCACTTAAGTAGATGAAAAATATTTTTAAATATAATAATATGTAAACCGAACCGAACCAATCCGTAAACCGCTGGTTTAAAAATTTTCAATCCGAACCAAACCGTTATTTAATGGTTTGGTTTGAGATGTAAAAAATCTGAACCGTAAAATATGGTTCGGTTCGGTTTTTAGCAAAAACCGAACCAAACCGAACCGCGCCCACCCCTAGCCAAAGCGATTCTGGGGAGAATCTGTTCGTTTTGTCTGCTACCTGATCAACAGATCACCATCTGTACTGTTGAATTTCGAGATTCTGGAGAAAGTGTGGTCTGGTAAGAATCCTTCATATTCTCACCTCAGAATATTTGGATGTTTAGCCTTTGCACACGTATCCAAGGCTAAACATCAGAAGCATGGATGTAGTGTTTCTCGAAGACCAGACAGTAGAAGACATTGAAAAGCCCAAGATGCACCACAAGAATTATGGCTTTTAGCGTCCAATAATTTAGCGTCGAATATAATTTTCGACGCTAAAAATCAATTTTAGCGTCGTAAATAATATTCGATGCCAAATATCAATATTTTAGCGACGAAAGCAATATTCGACGCCAAATATTAAACTTTTTTCGTCGAAAGAAATTATCGACGCTAAAAGTACACTTATAGCGTCGAAACATATTCGACGCTAACTTATTTTACTATTCCAATTATTTTTGGCGCTAAATGTTATACTTTTAGCGTCGAATATATTTTTCGACGCCAAAAACTATACATTTAACGTCGACTAAGTAGCGTCGCTAAAGGTTTAGGAAGATTCCACCGACAATCCTCTGATCTTTAGCGTCTAAATTTATGTCGACGCTAAAAATTGGACATATAGCGTCGAAATAGTTTATTCGACGCTAAAAATCACAACAATTAGCGTCGAATTTATTATTTCGACGCTAAATGTAGATTAAAATGCAGAATGCCACCAACCCTTCTCCCCCTCTGTTTTTTCTCCCATTCTCTTCATTTTCATCCTCTGAAATCTCAGAATCTGTCATCTGCAACCTCACAACTCTCCTACAAATTTTCAATAAAATTGTAATCAATTTTCCATAAGGTAAGTCTTCTTTTATATTTCTTTATTATTTTTCAATTTTTATGATTATGTTTATGATATACTTTTTGTTAATGGTTTATGGTTCATATATGTAGATTAAGTTAATTAATTAACTAAATAGAATTTTTCTGTAAACTATTTACTTTATCAACTAAATATATATATATGTCTATGCTTAAATAAATAATTAATGAATTAGTAATGTTGATGAATGTAATATGATATTTAATAATTATATAATTATATTTAGGTATTTCGCTTAAATGGATAGAAATTGGATGAGCTCACTGGATAGATTGAGTGTTGAATATCGTAATGGAGTGTATGAGTTTATGGAAGTCGCAAAGCAACACATTGATGCAGAATGTCGTGTTCGGTGTCCATGTGCAAATTGTTTGAATAGGAAAAGGAAACGGTTAGATGAAGTTCATAATCATTTATACATGCCAGGAATATCACCAACTTACCGTACGTGGATTTATCACGGTGAGCAGTATAATTCTCAGTCACGGTTTATTGATTCCGGTGAAGGGAGCAGTAGTTACAATCAACCTGTAAACGATGAGATAACTGATGCTTTGCATGACTTACAAGGTCCACAACTTGGTCATAGTGTCAATGGTGACATGCCAGTGTTAAGTGGAAATGATCAAAATTTATTTAGTGAACTACTTGATGAGGTAAGAAAAATTCCATTTGAAGGTGCTGGAATGTCGATCTTGAATTTCGTTGTGAAATAATTACACATTAAAGTGATCAACATAATGACCAACAAAAGTATTGATATGATGCTAGAGTTAATGGGCAAAATGTTACCGGTTGGAAGCGAATTGCCTAAGTCGTACTACGAGGCAAAGAAAATGTTGCGTGATCTGGGAATGGGGTATGAATCCATTCATGATTGTAAGTATGATTGTGTATTATTTCGTGCAGAATATGAATCACTTGAATATTGTCCGATATGTGGTGAAAGTCGGTACAAAGTCCGTGGTACGGGGAAGAAAGTGCCTCAAAAGATATTGCGATATTTTCCTTTAACGCTCAGGCTGCAGAGATTGTTCATGTCACGACACACAGCAACTGACATGATGTGGTATCATGAAAAGAAGATCGGTGCAGAGGGCATACTTAGACATCCTGCGGATGGAACCGAGTGGAAGGAATTTGATGACATGTACCCCTGTTTCGCTGAGGACCCCCGTAATGTCAGGTTAGGTCTTGCCTCTGATGGTTTTAACCCATTTGGGAATATGTACAACTCTTATAGCATCTGGCCCGTTATTGTTATTCCATATAACTTACCTCCATGGAAATGTATAAAGGATCCGTTCATGTTTATGTCATTGCTTATCCCTGGTCCATGTTCCCATGGTAAAGATTTGAATATTTATTTGAGACCATTGATCGAGGAGTTACAAACATTATGGAATGTGGGTGTGCATACCTATGATGCAGCTTCCGAGTAGTATTTTCAGATGCATACTGTAGGCATTGCATTTTTGCATGTGAAACCCGATGATGAGTCTCAGTTGGAGGCACTACCTTTTTAGCTAAAGATATTGCGGGAAACGGAGGTCGGAAGGGGAAATTCAGAATAAGTACGTCATCAAGTTTATTTCACAAGCTCACTGTCTTCGTTAGTACTGCGTTCGTTACTTCGTTCGAACGTCAGGCAGATTGCGGGCGTTCGTGTCGCGTTCGAGGAAGCGTTCGAACGGTGTCGGTAATTCTGGTTTTGCTGCTAGCCTCACACCCCAGCCCATTTAGCTCCCCAAAGCCCATAAAACACATCCCAATTTAATTAAACTAAACATTAAACATTAAATAAAATATTTAAACCATTTACCAATTAAATAAAAACATAAAATATAATCATACCTAATTAAGACAAATCAAATATATTAACTTCCTAACTAAACAAATCACATACTAAATTAAAAAAGATGTCATGCCTAATTAAAATCAATCATAACCAATATAAAGATATTGTATTCCTAATCTAAACCAAATTTGTCCCATCAAATCTAATCATTTCCTTGTCCAACACCAAATCAAATCCTCCCTTTAATGCACCAAATCCCTTCCTTGTAAGACAAGGTGAAGCCCTAGCCATTCTCTATATAAACAACACCTCTCCAAGCCATCCCACCCCTAGCTCATACACAACACACAGGAAAATTACAGGAAGAACACACCCAAAAACAGTAAGCAAAAATACAGAGGAAACGGCAGCTAAACCACAAGGAAACAGCAGCAAAACGGACTCGAAACAGTAGCTTGAGCGGCAAAACAGCGAAGGAAAAGGCAAACCAGTGAACCAGAAAAGTTACGGAGCTTTACCCCTTCCGATCTTCGTGAAACGCGAGTCCGAGAGACGGCTTAAAAGGTTAGACCTGAGGGTACTTTTCACACTCATCTTTACGTGATTTTTGTTATTTATTTTGATTATATTTTACTTATTCGTTGAATCTTGTTTGTGTATGATGTGTGTTATGGGTATTGGATGAATAAAAGAGTGTCGTCTCTCGTGGTATATATGATGGAAACCCAGACGTAAATTCCTTAGCCGAATCCGAATGGACGGTAGTGCGGTATGTACTTGGGATACAACTCCACGTACCACTTGAGTAAACGGCACCTTCTCTTGTTTCATGCTGCTTTGATTTATTTATTTATTTTTCGTCACTTAATTTCTGCATGTTGCTTATTTATGCATGGTTCAATCAAGCGCATGGGCTTAGTAAGTGGAATGAAAGATCCCCTATGGGGAGGGGATAAAGCCCTTTACCACGATGCTTTGCTGCGCCGATTGATGTGTGTTCGGTTGGATGTAAGATGTGTTCAATTGGGCATACT
Organism: Zanthoxylum bungeanum; assembly: GCA_019454045.1. Lineage (NCBI taxonomy): Eukaryota > Viridiplantae > Streptophyta > Magnoliopsida > Sapindales > Rutaceae > Zanthoxylum > Zanthoxylum bungeanum. The sequence goes on from SKCR01050403.1 coordinate 25,780, forward strand.
TAGTTTGATATGATTGTCTTTATGTTTTTATGCATGGTTCAATCAAGCGCATGAGCTTAGTAAGTGGAATGAAAGATCCCCTATGGGGAGGGGTTAAAGCCCTTTACCACGATGTTTTGCCGCGTCGGTTGATGTATGTTCGGTTGGATGTAAGATGTGTTCAATCGGGCATACTTAGTTTGATATGATTGTCTTTATGTTTGTATGCATGATGCGATCGAGCGCATGGGCTTAGTAAGTGCGATGAGAGGTCCTCTAATTGAAGAGGTTAAAGCCCTTTACCATGATGCTTCGCCGCGCCTCGCATTGTACTATTTGTTATTTATGTATTTCGTCCCATTTCATGCATCAGGTCTGTTCCCGTTCGAACGCGTTTACGAACGCAACTCGAACGCGCATGCATTTTTGCCTTATCATGCATCAGGTCTCATCTCTGTTCGAACGCGTTCACGAACTCCATACGAACGTGAGCATTTTGTTTCATTTCCGTTCGAACGCGTTCACAAACGCCATACGAACGTGAGTATTCCGTTTCATTTCCGTTCGAACGCGTTTACGAACGCTACTCGAACGAGAACCTTCTGTTTACCGTTCGAACGCGTCTACGAACGCTGCACGAATGCCCACGGTAAACAGATCCTCTTGCATCACATTACGACATGTCCATCTTAGCACATAGTTCCATTTTTCTTACGTTATGCATTTGTATTACCTCTCTAGTTGTCTATTTCTGTTATGCGCTTAAATATCTTTTCTTAATATGCATGCTAGTAAGAATGCTATTTGTTTGCGCTTCTGTGTCCACCAATGTGTTCATTAACTTGTATGCTTGCCATATGATAAACCTTATGTATGCAAATTGAGACATAGATTACATGCAAATAGGCTGTATGTAAATTTGAATATGTGTTACATATAAATTTACATGAACTTGTTGATGTATGTATGTGGATTTAAAAGCATGATATTCTTGGAAATAAGTGTTACTTAAGCCTGATTAAATTATCATATAAATCCTTTCATTACAAGTGGCATAAGTAAGGGACCATTCTGAACCCAACGGTTTGAGGTCTTCCCTTGCGAGGGGTGAGTGCGGCCTTAAATCTCATTTTCTCGGTTCACACCGGGTGGCGACTCCATTATTCTCCGGTTTAGTCCCTCGTGGCTACTCCGTACTCTCGACCGGGCCGCGAGCCCGGGACAGCATGCGTTGCCCAGATTTCTGTGTTCTCACAGTCTGGCGACTCCACTGGGGATAGAGAATCGGCCCCGAAATATTGTCTTGTGATGTTTGGATTTATGTTTTAATTGACCGTGTCTATAGTGGATAAAGTGAGGGTTTAATCAAAGGCATTTTGAGGCTAGGTAATGGTTTGGTGTCTTCCTTCATTCACTACCTTTCTAGAAGGAAAAGCTGTGAAGGCACTTAGATAGCCATCTACTCGTAGCCTATTGTGATGGACTAATTTGGAGGACTCGTTGTTTATTCCTGACACCAAGCGATAAGAGCCTAAGAGGCTTGGGTATTTAAGTGAGCCTCGCTCCACCTTCCCTCTGGGGAATCTACAACGGGAAATCCATTTGACAGTCCGTCACACATCATAGCTCATTGGCACGTAACTTAGTGTATAAAAAAGGGTGCGCTCACTTGGTCGCTCGAACCCTTGAGTGAGGAGACCTAGTTGTGGGCCATCCTTCGCCGGTGAGAGCCTTTGTCTATACTCCTCCGAACCCACCCATAGACCGGGTTTGCATGGTTAAAGTAACAATTATTTCCTTGAGTATGTGCTAGTGGACCATCCTCATTTGGATGCAGTTGGACCATTGTCAGAAATGCGGACTTGCTGGGCCATTTAAACTGGGGCGAGTTTGTACCTTATGACCATTGGGCCCAAAGCTTCTGAAATGTTGATGGCCAGTCTGTAGAAATTATTGTTGTATGTTTGCATTATCTTTCTTTGTGCTTATGTTCGGAACATTACCATTTGGATTTAGTTGGGCTCCTTGCCATGAGATGTGAACTCGTTGGGCCATTTAAACTGGGACGAGTTCACTCCTATGACAGTTAGCCAAAAGCTTCTAAAATGATAATGGGCCGACTTGTTTGAAAATTTTAGTTGATTTAGTATGTTATATATGTTACATGCATCTCATGCACCCCATGCATACATACATCATGTTAACCATTGTGTTCTAAAAGCCATCATAGATTCCCGTTGGGTTAGAAAAAAAGGGAAGACTCACCAAAATACTGAGAACAGACATGAGTGAATCAGATATTGAGGTATCCCGGGTAGATCAGTTGGAAAATGGCTTCGCCAAGATTACTGAACAGTTGCAAGCCTTGACTACTGCCATGACAAATATGGCTGTGCCCCGTGCCGGGGGAAATTCTGAGAATGTGAGGCGTGATGAGCCTTCGAATGGGTTGGGGGATGATATCCCCACTTTTGATGATGACATGGAAGAATATGCAACAGGCAGAGTGATTGGGTCTCAGGCAGAATTTCAGAAGCTTCGGGATCAGGTTGAAACAGTTACCCGCAAAATGAGGGGTAAGAACGAGGATTTGCTAGATTATAAGGCAATGACCTTCGGAGAACAGCTGCCAGCTCAGTTTAAAATGCCCGACATGGCCAAGTTTAATGGGAACGGAACCCGAGGGTCCATCTGCGGCAATATGTCTCAGTCATGAGTTCAATGGGCCTATCACAGCGCCAAGTCCAAAGGATGTTTGGGATGTCACTCGATGGGGCACCTGTGGTTTGGTATCATAGCCTTGAGAAGAAGGTTAAGGAAGATTGGAAGGAACTAGCTGATGCTTTTCTGAAGCAGTTTGTTACAGACTTAGAAATTGACTTGTCACTCCGTGATTTGGAGAACACTAAGCAGAAGCCGGAAGAAAGCTTCAAGGAGTATGTAGACCGCTGGAGAAGCCAGCTTCTGAAAATGCAGACTCGGCCCTCTGAGAAGGACCAAATCAAAATGATCATCAAGGGCACCAAGCCCTCTATTTATAGTAAGCTGAGGAGGATGACTTTGATGATTTTTGATTTTCGACAGTTGAGGGAAACTGTCATGGAAATTGAGGAAGAGGAGGCTGAAAACAGAAAGTCCTATGGCCAGAATAGGCGGACTTTTGGGGGGTATTATGAGACTAAGCCCGCTACTGTCGAGGTTGCTGCCATCAGGAACCGGCAATTCTCCAACCTTGGTAGACCTTTGTCGAAGGTATTGGAAAAGTTACAGGGACAAGGAATCTTGAAACCCTTAGAAGGCAAGCCACTTCCGCACCCCCCACCACCACACATAAATGTGAACCTTTATTGTCACTTCCACCAGCTGCATGGCCATGACACCGACAACTGCACCCGCCTCAGGCATGAAATTCAAGATCTTATAGATTCCCATAAAATACCCAACCCATGAAAAGAAACCCTCAACCACCAAGCTTCTTACATGGATGACGGTGAAGAACCATAGGCCGAGGAAGAAGGCAGTGCTGCGGATGATAGAGATGTTCCTCCTAGTCTATTTGATCCAGTTTTTTTGACATTGATTTTGTTACTTGTTCGAACTCTTTTCCTCAACAATAATAAAGACGTTCATTTCGCTGAAACTCTTCTGCAATATGAGTATATTTGAGAAAAGTATTCAACCTTGGTACTGTGGAATCCAGTGATGAACACGGGGAACCTTCGAAATAAGCAAACAGAAAAGATAAGATAGACATTCAGAAATTGGGAAATAGAGCCAGTGAAAATATCTGACTTAGAAGAGAATTAGTTCACCGAGCCGATCAACGTAGACAGATTGAAGAAGTAGCTTGTCTGAGGAAGAGAAGGCTAAGCAGTCACCAAAAGAATTGACGGAAGACCTAACCCGACGGGATAGGAATATTCATGCATACACGTAACGCATTTTGCATCCTTTCGTGTTTGCTCTGTTTTGTAATGACAGGTTTCAAAGGAGAAAAAAGAAAGCGCCGAATGCAAGCCAACCAGAAGCAGTAACAGTACAATGTCAGCAGTCTTCAGGAATGAATCACAGGGGCGAGGCCCGTATCAGTATCAGTCTGGGGGCGAGGCCCATATCAGCAGTATCAGTCTTGGGGCGAGGCCCATATCAGTATCAGTCTTGGGGCAAGGCCCGTATCAGTATCAGTATGGGGGCGAGGCCCATATCAGCAATATCAGTTGGGGGCGAGGCCCATATCAGCAGTATCAGTCTTGGGGCGAGGCCATATCAGTATCAGTCTGGGGGCGAGGCCCATATCAGTATCAGTCTGGGGCAAGGCCCGTATCAGTATCAGTCTGGGGGCGAGGCCCATATCAGCATCAGTATAGGGGCGAGGCCCATATCAGTATCAGTCTTGGGGCGAGGCCCACATTGGTTCAGTATTAGTTCCGCCGGGTATAGTACTCTGGGGGCGGGGACCACATCATATCAGTAATGGTTCGGAAATGGACCATCATCTCATCACTTGCCGAAAATGGCACTCTAAAAATGGAGCAACGGTTCGGAAATGGACCATTATCACTTGCCGAAAATGGCACTCCAAGAATGGAAACACAGTTCGAGAATGAACAAGCCGGGAATGGCACTCCAAGAATGGAAACACAGTTCGAGAATGAACAAGCCGGGAATGGCAATCCAAGAATGAAGCAGAGTTCAAGAATGAACAAGCCGGGAATGGCACTCCAAGAATGGAAACACAGTTCGAGAATGAACAAGCCGAGAATGGCAATCCAAGAATGGAGCATAGTTCAAGAATGAACAAGTCGGGAATAGCACTCCAGGAATGGAAATACAGTTCAGGAATGAACAAGCCGGGAATGACACTCTAAGAATGGAAGCACGGTTCGGGAATGAACCACCTCACAGTAACAGTTCGGGAATGGACCACCTCACAATAACAGTTCGGGAATGGACATCTCACAGTAACGGTTCGGGAATGGACCACCTTACAGTAACAGTTCGGGAATGGACACCTCACAGTAACGGTTCGGGAATGGACCACCTCACGATAACAGTTCGGGAATGAACACCTCACAGTAACGGTTCGGGAATGGACCAACTCACAGTAACGGTTCGGGAATGGACCACCTTACGGCAACGGTTCGGGAATGGACCACATCACAACACGGTTCGGGAATGAACCAGGGGTCGCAGCACCTCACCACCTTACAGTAACAGTTTGGGAATGGACACCTCACAGTAACGGTTCGGGAATGGACCACCTTACAGTAACAGTTCGGGAATGGACACCTCACAGTAACGGTTCGGGAATGGACCACCTCACGATAACAGTTCGGGAATGAACACCTCACAGTAACGGTTCGGGAATGGACCAACTCACAGTAACGGTTCGGGATTGGACCACCTTACGGCAACAGTTCGGGAATGGACCACATCACAACACGGTTCGGGAATGAACCAGGGGTCGCAGCACCTCACCACCTAAATCAACTCAACACGTGGAAAGTCAAGTGGCAGTTGGCGAGCCAGGTAAGTGAAAATGCATTGCATAACTTTGATAGGATTGTCACTGTTGCACATTACACAAGTCCCATCAAAGTGGGGGCTACTGTAGGCATTGCATTTTTGCATGTGAAACCCGATGATGAGTCTCAGTTGGAGGCACTACCTTTTTAGCTAAGGATATTGTGGGAAACGGAGGTCGGAAGGGGAAATTCAGAATAAGTACGTCATCAAGTTTATTTCACAAGCTCACTGTCTTCGTTAGTGATGCATTCGTTACTTCGTTCGAACGTCAGACAGATTGCGGGCGTTCGTGTCGCGTTCGAGGAAGCGTTCGAACGGTGTCGGTAATTCTGGTTTTGCTGCTATCCTCACACCCCAGCCCATTTAGCTCCCCAAAGCCCATAAAACACATCCCAATTTAATTAAACTAAACATTAAACATTAAATAAAATATTTAAACCATTTACCAATTGTAGGCACTACATTTTTACACATAAGTCCCTATGACGAGTCTCATTTGGAGGCACTACCTTTTAAATCACGGAGGTCACGGGAAACGGACATCGGAAGGGGAAATTCAGAATAAACAAGGTTCACTGTTTTCGTTCGTGGTGCGTTCGTTTTTACGTTCGAACGTCAAACGGATTGCGGGCGTTCGTGCCGCGTTCGAGGAAGCGTTCGAACGGTGTCGGTAATTCTGGTTTTGCTGCTAGCCTCACATCCAGCCCATTTAGCTCCCCAAAGCCCATAAAACACATCCCAAATTAAATAAATAAATATTAAATTAAATATTAAACATTAAAATAAAACATTTAAACCATTTACCAATTAAAATAAACAATTACCAACTTAAACTAAAATCATGCCTAAATTAAACAAATCACATACTAAATCAAAATATAATCATACCAAGTTAAAATCAATCAACCAATTATATTCCCAATCTAATAAGATTATTCACAACTTAAAATATTGTATTCCTAAACCAAGCCAATCAAATATTCAACCTTCCCTATCTAGCCAAGATTTGTCCCCCCTCAATCTTTGACTTCCCTTAACCAAACCAAATCAAATCCCTCTTCAATTAGCCAAATCTCTTTCCTTGTCAAGCCCTAACCCTTCTCTATATAAGCAACCCCTACCCAAAGCCATCGTCTCTTTCACACAACCTAAATCACGCCCAAGACACAGATAATTCACACCCAAACTCTCTCGAAATCTCTCTAGACTCTCTCTCTACACACCCAAGACTAAACACAAAAGAGAAAACACTTCACACAACCTAAATCACGCCCAAGACACAGATAATTCACACCCAAACTCTCTCGAAATCTCTCTAGACTCTCTCTACACACCCAAGACTAAACACAAAAGAGAAAACACTTCACACATACACAAAAGAGAACAAAGAAACCACCACAAGCACCAACAGCCACCATAGCCGAATCCATAACACACCAAACTCACCCTTAGCCGAATCTTAAGACACGCCTAAACAACCTCCTAAATTACCTTAAAACGGCAGCCCAAATCCTTAAAAAACAGTAACATAAAAACTGCATAGATAATCTTAAAAATAATCACATATAATTGCACTAAGAACCCACACAAACTTGGAATAGTTCATTGAAAACGTTAAAACAGGTGGCCCGTGCAGTGGGCAGCAAGACCAAGGCCGAATAGGAGCAGAACGGAGTTCGAACCGCAAGCAAAACAACAAGACAACGAACGAGAACAGTGAACCAGTGAACCGGGAGAGTTGCGGAGCATCCACCCTTCCGACGATCGTGTACCGTACATCCGAGAGGTGATTTAAAAGGTTAGACCTGATGGTACCTTTCCATTAGTTTATATTCGTTTTTTTTTATTGAATTCTATTCGCATGAGAGTCGTTTATGAATGCATGTTGTGGCTTGAATGAAATGGAAGAGTGTCGTCTCTTGTGGTATATAGGATGGAAACCCAGACGTAAATTCCGTAGCCGAATCCGAATGGACGGTAGTGCGGTCTGTACATGGGACACAACTCCACGTACCACTTGAGTAAACGGCACCTCCTCTTGTGTGGTGTTGCTTTGGTTTATTTATTTCTTGTCATTTAAATTCTGAATATTGCTTATTCCCATATGATATGATCGAGTGCATGGGCTTAGTAAGTGCGATGAAAGGTTCCCTAATTGGAGGGGTTAAAATCCTTCACCACGACGCTTTGCCGCACCGATTGATGTGTGTTCGGTTGAATGCGAGATACGTTCAATCGAGCATACCTAGTTTGATATGATTGTCTTTATTTTCGTATGCATGATTCAACCGAGCGCATGGGTTTAGTAAGTGCGATGTGAGATCCCCTATGGGGAGGGGTTAAAGCCATTTACCATGATGCTTTGCCGCGCTGGTTGATGTGTGTTCGGTTGGATGCAAGACACGTTCAATCGGACATACTTAGAATAGTATGATTGTCATTATGTTTGTATGCATGATGTGATATGACGCGCATGGGCTTAGTATGTTGGTCTAAAGGTCCAATCTTTGAGAGATCAAGAGCCCCCAAAAGGCCACCTTTACGGCAGTACTTCGCCGCGCCCCTTTATTTTGTTGTTTATGTATTGTGTCCCATTTCATGCATCAGGTCTGTTCCCGTTCGAACGCTTTTACGAACGCAACTCGAACGCGCATGCATTTTTGCCTTATCATGCATCAGGTCTCATTTCCGTTCGAACGCGTTCACTAACGACATACGAACGTGAGCATTCTGTTTCATTTCCGTTCGAACACGTTATCAAACGCCATACGAACGCGAGCATTCTGTTTCATTTTCGTTCGAACGCGTTTACGAACGCTACTCGAACGTGAGCGTTCTGTTTCATTTCCGTTCGAACGCGTTTACGAACGCTACACGAACGCGCACACACTGAACTGAGTCTGTCTTATCATATTCATGTATAATTGCCTCTTGGTTGATCTTCCTTGTGTTATATAGCCAACTGTATTATTTGTATTCAAGCATGATTAGGCTGTTAGCATGTTATTTGGTTAATAGGTTCATGAGATAGTACTCAAGCATGATTATGTTGTTCTTAGTTTTCCATATCATAGGATTGAAATATGTTCATGAGATTGCCATGTGATGTTGCATGTTGTGATGAATTTGTTGATGTATGCATATGAATTTAGAAGCATGATATCTTTGGAAATAAATGTTATTTAAGCCTGGTTAAATTATCACATAAATCCTTTTATTACAAGTGACATAAGTAAGGGACCATTCCGAACCCAACGGTTTGAGGTCTTCCCTTGCGAGGGGTGAGTGCGGCCTTAAATCTCATTTTCCCGGTTCACACCGGGTGGCGACTCCATGTTATTTAATCCTTCCCAACTAGTCCGCGAGCCTAGGAACGACGTCGCCCAGGTTCTGTTGTCCACACCAATTAAATAAAAACATAAAATATAATCATACCTAATTAAGACAAATCAAATATATTAACTTCCTAACTAAACAAATCACATACTAAATTAAAAAAGATGTCATGCCTAATTAAAATCAATCATAACCAATATAAAGATATTGTATTCCTAATCTAAACCAAATTTGTCCCATCAAATCTAATCATTTCCTTGTCCAACACCAAATCAAATCCTCCCTTTAATGCACCAAATCCCTTCATTGTAAGACAAGGTGAAGCCCTAGCCATTCTCTATATAAACAACAACTCTCCAAGCCATCCCACCCCTAGCTCATACACAACACACAGGAAAATTACAGGAAGAACACACCCAAAAACAGTAAGCAAAAATACAGAGGAAACGGCAGCGAAACCACAAGGAAACAGCAGCAAAACGGACTCGAAACAGTAGCTTGAGCGGCAAAACAGCGAAGGAAAAGGCAAACCAGTGAACCAGAAAAGTTACGGAGCTTTACCCCTTCCGATCTTCGTGAAACGCGAGTCCGAGAGACGGCTTAAAAGGTTAGACCTGAGGGTACTTTTCACACTCATCTTTACGTGATTTTTGTTATTTATTTTGATTATATTTTACTTATTCGTTGAATCTTGTTTGTGTATGATGTGTGTTATGGGTATTGGATGAATAAAAGAGTGTCGTCTCTCGTGGTATATATGATGGAAACCCAGACGTAAATTCCTTAGCCGAATCCGAATGGACGGTAGTGCGGTATGTACTTGGGATACAACTCCACGTACCACTTGAGTAAACGGCACCTTCTCTTGTTTCATGCTGCTTTGATTTATTTATTTATTTTTCGTCACTTAATTTCTGCATGTTGCTTATTTATGCATGGTTCAATCAAGCGCATGGGCTTAGTAAGTGGAATGAAAGATCCCCTATGGGGAGGGGATAAAGCCCTTTACCACGATGCTTGCTGCGCCGATTGATGTGTGTTCGGTTGGATGTAAGATGTGTTCAATTGGGCATACTTAGTTTGATATGATTGTCTTTATGTTTTTATGCATGGTTCAATCAAGCGCATGAGCTTAGTAAGTGGAATGAAAGATCCCCTATGGGGAGGGGTTAAAGCCTTTTACCACGATGTTTTGCCGCGTCGGTTGATGTATGTTCGGTTGGATGTAAGATGTGTTCAATCGGGCATACTTAGTTTGATATGATTGTCTTTATGTTTGTATGCATGATGCGATCGAGCACATGGGCTTAGTAAGTGCGATGAGAGGTCCTCTAATTGAAGAGGTTAAAATCCTTTACCACGATGCTTCGCCGCGCCTCGCATTGTACTATTTGTTATTTATGTATTGCGTCTCATTTCATGCATCAGGTCTGTTCCCGTTCGAACGCGTTTACGAACGCAACTCGAACGCGCATGCATTTTTGCCTAATCATGCATCAGGTCTCATCTCTGTTCGAACGCGTTCACGAACGCCATACGAACGTGAGCATTCTGTTTCATTTCCATTCGAACGCGTTCACAAACGCCATACGAACGTGAGTATTCTGTTTCATTTCCGTTCGAACGCATTTACGAACGCTAATCGAACGAGAACCTTCTGTTTACTGTTCGAACGCGTCTACGAACGCCCATGGTAAACAGATCCTCTTGCATCACATTACGACATGTCCATCTTAGCACATAGTTCCCTTTTTCTTACGTTATGCATTTGTATTACCTCTCTAGTTGTCTATTTCTGTTATGCGCTTAAATATCTTTTCTTAATATGCATGCTAGTAAGAATGCTATTTGTTTGCGCTTTTGTGTCCACCAATGTGTTCATTAACTTGTATGCTTGCCATATGATAAACCTTATTTATGCAAATTGAGACATAAATTACATGCAAATAGGCTGTATGTAAATTTCAATATGTGTTACATATAAATTTAGATGAACTTGCTGATGTATGTATGTGGATTTAGAAGCATGATATTCTTAGAAATAAGTGTTACTTAAGCCTGATTAAATTATCATATAAATCCTTTCATTACAAGTGGCATAAGTAAGGGACCATTCTGAACCCAACGGTTTGAGGTCTTCCCTTGCGAGGGGTGAGTGCGGCCTTAAATCTCATTTTCCCGGTTCACACCGGGTGGCGACTCCATTATTCTCCGGTTTAGTCCCCCGTGGCTACTCCGTACTCCCGACCGGGCCGCGAGCCCGGGACAGCATGCGTCGCCCAGATTTCTGTGTTCCCATACATACCGCATTATTATGGACCATTAATGATTTTCTAGCTTATGGTTCATTATCTGGATGAAGCACTAAGGGATGCATGGCATGTCCAGTTTGTGCGGGTCAAACACCTTCGTAACGATTACGGAATAAAATAGGATACACAGGGCACATGAGATTTCTTGAGTTGAGTCATCCTTGGCGGAGGAGTAAATTATTTAACGGTCAACATGAACCTCAGAGTATGCCCAGTCCATTGTCTGGATTCGACATAGTTTGCCAACATCAACATCTCAGAGATAGTACACCAGGTAAACATCCTAATAATAGAGATAAAAATCGAAAACGCTTACCTGAAGAGTTGAATTGGACAGGAAATAATATTTTCTTTGAGTTAGAATATTGGGGGACTCTGAGTTTGCTACATAATTTGGATGTAATGCATATAGAAAAAAACATTTGTGAGAGTTTAGTGGGCACACTATTCAATATTTCGGGTAAGACAAAAGACACTGCAAATGCTAGATTGGACCTACAAGATCTTAGAATTCGTAGTGAATTGCATTTACAAGTCACTTCTCGAGGTCTTATTAAGCCACCTGCTAGTTATGTGCTCACTCAATCAGAGAGAAAATCATTCTGTGATTGGCTGAAAATGGTTAAATTCCCTGATGATTATGCATCGAATATTGGACGTTAGGTCAGAGATGATACAATAATGTGATTAAAGAGTCACGATTGTCATGTGCTTCTCGAGATTCTCCTTCCTGTTAGCATTCGACCTTATCTCCCCCCGAATGTATGCGACGTCGTACTTGATCTATGTGGCTTCTTTAAACAATTATGTCAGAGGACATTAACCACAACTGTTATTGACGAACTTGAGCGAGGAATCGTGATAATCCTATGCAAGCTGGAGCGAATTTTACCACCCGCTTTTTTTGATGTGATGGTACATTTGGCCGTGCATTTACTGGCTGAAGCTAGAAAGGGAGGTCCTGTCCATTACAGATGGATGTATCCCATTGAGAGGTACTATATATATACAATTTTAAAAATTACATTCTTAAGTTTTTACTGTGCATTGAATTTATTTTTAATGCAAACTTGTTGTCATATCCGCAGGGCTTTGGGAGATTACAAACAATATGTGAAAAATAAGGCGTGCCCTGAAGGGTCAATAACTGAAGCTGTTGTAATAAGTGAAGCAATAACATTTTGTTCGATGTACATGCAGAATATTGAAACTCATTTTAATCGTCGGCCACGAAACTATGATGGAGATGCAAGTAATTCGCATGATATCACAGTGTTCCGTCAAAATTGCAGACCATTTGGAGCAGTATGTGTCAAATTACTAACCCTTCAGGAAGTTCAACGTGCGCATTGGTTTATATTGAGTAATTGTGATGAAGTGCAACCGTATTTAACGTAAGTTTTTCTGGTGCATAACCATAGTATTTTTGCCATACATTAACCTAACTCATTTTTTGTAGGCAACATCTAACAATGCTACAATGTGGTGGTGACCATAACGTTGATGAAACACACAAAAAAGAATTTCCTAAATAGTTTGAGACAACAGTAAGGCCTAACATTTTATATTTATTTTTATCATAACATTACATATTAATTTCAGTTTATTATATTAACACATCTATTTATATCATTGTTAGATTAAGAACCAAGTGCAAAATGGTCAATTGGACTCGTCATCATCGTTGGTTTCTTTGGCTTATGGGCCTCAAAAGCAGGCTTATGAATACAGTGGATGCATTGTCAACGGAGTTAGATTTCATACCGAACAGCGAGATGTTACTCATGTCACTCATAATTATGGAATTGTAGTCCAAGGAGAACACGGCTCAGATCTTATTGACTTCTACGGAGTGTTGCAATCGGTCATTGAGTTGATATACCGACCCAGACGACATATTGTGCTATTCGACTGTAAGTGGTTTGACACAAATGCCAGAAAGAGGAGAATTCAAGTTAGTAATCATCTAACGTCAATTAATGTTCAACGTTTTTGGTACAAGAATGATCCATACATTTTTTGTACCCAATCACGTTCAGTGATATATATATCTGATCCAAAGTTAGGAAATGGATGGATGGTGGTAGAAAAGTTACAACATATAGGTATTTGGGACACGCAAGAGAAAGATAGAGTTGACATATCAGATGAAACACAAGAAGTCTCCGGCAACTTCGAAGTTTCTGAACAGATATTTTATGGACCAACTGTTACCGTTCCTGAAAATATCGCATTAACACGAGATAGTACAGACGTTGAGATAATTCCTCATTCTGAAGTGAGAGTTGAAGTAGGA